>KN486063.1:35450-48625 GCA_000787095.1 Periophthalmodon schlosseri
GAGGGAGCGGACGCTTAGCAACACTGTCAGTCAAACCTGTTGCTAATGCTAACGGGAGCGACCTCGGGGAAAGACGGCGCCTGATTTGCCTGTTATTAAATGTTCATATCTTGATTTACAGACAAAATAAAGAAATAAAAACACCAGGATCACGTAGAGCGGGTTAATACGAACATTTTAAGAGCAAAATGACGAGCCTGACAGCAGCAGTTACAGAGAGAGGGACAGTTTTTCAATGTAAAGTGAATTGGAGTCGATGGAGCCGGAAGCGCGCCCATGATCATTTGCCATTTGGAACGTGCCGGCTAGCGCATTAGCTATTTCCATTTATATATACAGTCTATGACCATAACAGACAAACTGCTCTCTGGGAGAGTCACAGGCAGTAGTTTCCACATGGTTCTCATCCAACAGCACGCCACAAAAACTGTGTCCCTGGTACTTGGTTTTATAAAGTTTTTTAATATATATATTTTTTATTTTTATAGTCTATTTTATAGTCTATTTTTTCTCAAATAGCTGATTTTACATTACACTACATGATACAGGGCATTTACCTGAACAAGAAGAAATAAAAGTCCCGTCCTGGCCCATTAACCAGTCAAACAAGAATATATTGCATTGCCAACACAGGTTAAAACTTTACACCCACACACATTATTCCTCTGTCCTGATCTTTGTATGGCTTTATAGTAAAGGATCATAAAAAGCAGGAGTTTCCCTCAGAGGAGTTTTGGGGTTTCACTATAATCCAGCTGGCAAGACTGTATTTTGAGATGCTTGGGGCTTTGACAGTGAAAGGCTGTGGGGGAGTTCCTTGTGCGCTTGGAAGGCAAAGGTTTTTATTGTTCAAGATTGAATGTAATACAGTCAATAAGCTTTGGGGTTTTTATGACCAGCATACTTTGGTCGAATGGATTCCCAGGACATTGGATGGCTGCAGTAAATGAATGAGTGGGCGTCGTACCTTTGTGTGTGAGGCAGCGGATGCTCTGTTTGCTCTGAATGTCCCAAAGTCGAGCCGTTTCATCATGTGACCCTGACAGGAGGAGTGTCCCATCCATCGACACTGAGAGGCAAGTCACCAGGTTCCTACATCGCCAAAAATATTAAGAGCTTGGTCAAGACATCGATAATGGAGAGTCAAAGAGAGTTTAATAAAAGAGTTAAACACCACAGTGATAAAGGTTACTGAGGACACATAGAATAGATGACACTGTAAACATAAACAGATTGCATAATATAACAGTTATAATAAATACATGTGGCATTCTCAATATTAAATTATCATGCCCTTTACTCTCAAACACGATCATTTTTGAAAGGATCTCCGTGAATCCCCATTACTAATCGATCATTCTCAGACTAAATAAATACAAATGTAAAATGTAAATTAATGAAAACCACGTACGGATATAAAACTGAAGAGCTCCCTTTAGGTTAGCATTCAAAGGCTATGTATAGGCCTATTTATCTTTCTTTGGACCCATAGACTGTATAAAGAAGTGGACTAAGGGAGTGTGATGTCACCCATAGCATTCGGCTCCAGTCGCGAGTATCATAGCAACCAAAGAACCAATTCGGAGTGAGGCTGTTGAAGGTAATGCCCCTTTCCACCCATATTGCTGGTTTAGCAGGAAGCGGGCGCTTACCAACGCTGTCAATCAAACCTTTTGCTTTTTTAACGCGAGCAGGATCGACCTCGGAGGAAAGAAGCCTGATTTGTCTGTTATTAATGTTCATATCTTGATTTACAGACAAAATAGTGAAATAAAAATGTCAGGATCATGCAGAGCAGGTTAATATGAACATTTTAAGTCCAAAATAACAAGTCTGACAGCAGCAGTTACAGAGAGAGGGGTGACAGGTTTTCAATAGAAAGATGATGGAGCCAGAAGCGCCCCCATACTCACTTCCTATTTGGAACATGGCAGCTAGCGGGTTAGCGATGTCCATTTATATATACAGTCTATGTTTGGACCTTGTACCTGCAGGTATTGGTCACATAAAAAGGTTTCTTGTCATTTCAGTTTGGAGAACCCATCACAGTACTTTGGCTGTCAGAAAGTTTTCCCCATCCACCCTGCAGCCCCAGCTCCAATTCACGGTGACTTCTTACTTCACATTTTAGAGTGGCAAGAGGAGAGGTCATTTTAGTAGTGTGAGCAGTGTCCAAAGAGCTTCTACAAGGCTCTAAATGTCACTCCACTCCACAAGGATAGTATAAATAATGGAGGAATTACAGGCAAAAGTCACACTCTATATTTTAAAATAGCAACATCTGATTTGATTTTCAATAAAATAATATTACTCAGTATTTTCTGGGCACGCATGTAATATACTAAAAAAAAAAAAAAACCCAAAAAACCAAATAAAAGTAAAAGTTAGATTACAAGGTCAGACATATTAACTACTAACTACGACTAACTAGCTTTGGGGAAGAGCAGCTTTTACATTACGCAACCTGTTATTATTTGCAGAAAGGCAGAGAACATGGATATTGTGATAGTTGTGCTGGCGATGCAAGCCAAGTTTTGTTGATAAAAAAAAACAAACAAAAAAAAAACAACAACTTTAAAAATAGAATAAAAAAACCCAACAAAAAACAGGTAAAAATGTATGTTCTGTGTTTATTTTTACAGTCTATTCACTTTTTGTGCAGTATCTGAACTTGGAAAAAAAACATGTTGTAAACTGTCAAATAAGGGTATAAAGTATTGATACTTTGCAGCTGATGTCATCAACGTTCCCTGGGGATGTGAAGCTAACTGGAGGCACTTCTCTGTCTGAAGCTCTGTAACCCAATTTAGACTTTAATCTGAGCTTTGTTTTAACACAATCTGACCAGAAAGACCTGACTCAGCTGGAACTACAACAGGTGAGCTGATTTGTGCTGTTAAACAAGCCCCTCTCAAATAACATTGCAGCCACAAGCTAGCATTAGCATTAGCATTAGCATTAGCATTCTTAAACGCTCGTATTGATCACAGGCTCCTGAAAATGTGCTGTTTAAATCCATTTTGTATTTTTTCTTTTCTGACAATGTTTGCTGATGTGTGAATTGTGTCACCATGGTAACTACTACTATATTTCTGTGGGACCTTTTAAAGTCATATCAAAACTTTCTCAAAACCAAAATAGTACTTTTTTCAACATGTTTATAAAAGTAAAGAGTGAGTGATTGTCCACTGATCTGAAGCTTAGTGGTTCGAATCCCGCTCTCGACATAAACATCACTGGTTGAGCGGTCAGATCCAGCTCCCACAGATGAATACTGTCGTTGCGTTCTTGGGCAAGACACTTAACCCACCTCGCCCCTACTGTCTGCGTACACTGGTGTATGAATGTGTGTGTGAATGGGTGAGTGGTTCCTTGATGTAAAGCGCTTTGACTGCCTTGAAGGTGGAAAAGTGCTATAAAAAAAATGAGACTATTTAAGCCATATCGTCTGAATATATTAAGATGATGTTTGTCAATATTGTCCACCTATGTCTTTTATATCATTTCAGGACGGTTTTGGTTTTTGAGAATTAACAGATTAAGACATTAAATATGCATATTCTCATCTTTTGCTGTAATCTTACCTGTGTCCCGTGAACACCTGGTTGCCGCTGTCCCCGTTCTGAAACTGCTTGTCTCGAGTGACGCTCTGAAACACACAGAGGCACAGTTTTACTTCATTAGTTTTCAGCTCCAGTATCGGCGGCCCCAACGCGCCTCTGCCTCCTCGCCCGCTCTGGCCCGCTGCCGAACTTAAATGCTTTGATCGATTCCCTTAATTGCATCAATTATAGATTTGGTTACATCAGCAGGTCTGCCGGCGAGAACGAGTCTGGAACCACCAAAGAGCTTGTGTTTCCTGAGCAACACATAGTTATAAAGTGTTGATTCATTGCTCAGGACGCAGTCGGATATCAGGATTAATATTAGTCCTGTAGTCCTTAAGTCATTTCGTCGATTCACTGGTCAACGGTGTTTAGACAAAAACATTTTCTACCATGTTTTAAAATGAGTCAACTAACTATATTTTGGGGATTGTAAAAGATTTAAATGCACAACATCAGACAGGAGAAGTTAGGGATTGAGTAAAATTGAGATTTGGGATTTAACTGAATGAATTCTGCATTTTTTTCATACAAATACACAATCTAGTGGCAGTTTTCTTGTTGTGTTGGTGCACTTAGAGTCAAATATTGTTGGATCATTGAGATTTAAGGATTAAGAGATTTTGCTAATGCCACGCCCCCTTTTTAGTCAACTAATCTGTCTTTAGTTTTTAGTTGACCAAGAATTTCTACTTGACTATAGACCTAAATAATACGCATATGGTGAGCATCATAAGGGGGCTGTGATGAGTAGCTAGATTAAAAGGAGCACATGTAACTTGTCTCCGCCTCCTGGAGATATTGCTGCTTTGCCTGGAATGTTCCCCATATGGCATTAAACACGCATGTGACGCCACCACAGTAAGTTACAAGTCAGATTTGTGGAGAGGCAAGCCTACTTATAGTATAAATGCATGTTTGTCAAGGTATTTCTTTTAGCAATAAAAAATACACCTGGAATTGACTAAAAGCAAGCTAGACAAGTATAATGCCATACTGTGAAACATCCCAGGCACCGTAACAACATCTCAGATAGCGCCCCCTAGCATAAACGTTACATAGTGCACCTTTAAACAGTAGGTATACTTATATTCTGAAGCAACAATTGTGCACATTACACAACCTTTGCTGTTCTACCATGTGTGTAAAAAGTAAAAAAAAATAAAAAATTCAAAAGCTTTACAAAAAAAAAAAAAGACATGTCTTATACAATTTCCAATTTACCATTTTAACAACAAATAAATACAGATGAGAATATTGAGAAATGAACTTGTACAACTGCTGGGTTTCAGATGACATCACAACATTCTAGATGCCAATAATATTTAATACAGATGGGGGGCAGCTAAAATAAATATAGATAAAATGTAGTGATTTCTTGGGTCTAGTCAATAATTGAAATGATCAAGTTGTAGTATAGTAAATATTCTAACATAAACACAAAATTAAGAGGCATGAGCAATGAAACTAACTGACTAACTAAATAAATAAATACATTGATACATATTTTCTGAACCAACCATAATTTTCTTTCTTCAGTAACTAAGTTAAGAAGTTAACAAGAAGTTAATGGGTCCAGTCACTCGCAGAAATCATCAGGTAAAACATTTGTTAGATATTTCAAGACAAAGTACAGTGTTATCTATAGGGAAATCTGGCTCTTGCCCCCCGTCATCTAGAAGAACGACATCTGAAAACGACCAACACTTTACTGAATGTGACCAAATGTATTGTTTTGTTGCAGAAAAATGCTACAAAGGGCAGTACACAGCAGAATGCCATGGATAATGATCTTTTGTCAGAGCACCTAACATCAGTGCAGTTTAGACTCGAGGCGCGTCATGACATTTTTAAAGCAGCAGTTCAACAACACTGAAGGGCTCTTGACTCATTATCATGGTAAATATGGTAGCGTAACACTGTGATAACACAATACATGTTCTGTCTGTTTCATAATAAGAGCTGCCTGGCAAATCCAGAATGATATCTCTGTATTTTGTATTCACCAGTGACAAAACTCACATCTTCGCAAAGTACTGAGGAGATGTGTATTCTGGATCCCAGCCAAATGACACAGTCCAAACGACATAGTAATACTTAAACTTTCACCTATTAAAATGCCATTTCTAAATGACAAACACAGTGTTATTTCGTACAATGCTTCCTTTCCCAATTCTGATATTGCACACAGCTACTAGATAACACATTTTGAAGCAGGATTTATCGTTACAGAGACATATTGTGATAAACGATAAAATTGAAACTACTTAATGCCCCTAATTAAGATTTAAATAATGCAAGATAATCCCAGTAAACCATTTTTAAACAGACTAGTTTCATTAAAAGACGTGAGCTGCAACAAATAAACAGCAGAATGTACCAATAATTAGCCATAAAAGAGACTTATTCACCCCTCCACAGCTCAAATGTTATCATATTACAACAAAAATACCCCAAATCTCCCACTTTCACAAAAAAAAGTACTCACTGTAAATACTGAGGCCCAAAGTATATTGTTCCAGCTTTCATATACTGAACAGTAAGTCGATATAGTGATTATAATGACGGGCCTAGACACACAACTATAGACTGTATAAATAAGTGGACTAAGTGAGTGTGAAGTCACTCGTAGCGTTCGACTCCAGTCAAATGAAGCTCATCGAGGCCAGAGCAGTTATAGGGGTGAATTTGGAGCCGAGTTCCATATTTGGAATTCCGACCGCGAGAAACATAGCAACCAAAGAACCATGTAGCGCGGGTTAATACGAACATTTTAATACCAAAATGACGAGCTTGACAGCAGCAGTTACAGAGAGAGGGGCGATAGTTTTTCAATGGTAAGTGAACTGGAGCCAGAGTCGATGGAGCCAGAAGCGAGCCCATGATCACTTCCGATTTGGAACGCAGCGGCTAGCAGGTGAGCTGTGTCCATTTACATACCGGTATACAGTTTATGTTCACAACAGGACAACACTATGATAAAGCAATAAGTAAGTTTTGCCTGTGTCAAGTTGTGGATTTTATTTTCACTTGAGTTACACTGACAACTCTAGGGACAACAACAGTACTACTTCATTCAATATTTCCTTTTGGCAACATTACACACAGCGGCTAGATGGCTTGCAATCGACACACAAGAACAATTAATATGCAAAGCCGGCAGCATAAATATCAAAATGACACTCTCGGTAGTTTGCAACGCCACTTTGGCCCAACACAATAACTGATGCTTCGAATGGCGTCCATCAGTGTAAACAACCGGCGATGAGAGCAGGTTATTAAAATTCAACACTACAGTACAGTTCAATGGTTTCTGTCCATCACTGGGGTGACAGCAGCAGTGGTAATGATGCAGTAACCCATAGCGACCTATGGCTTGTTGTTGTCGGTTGACTGTTCATTGATAAACTCGTCACAAGCGCAGAGGCCCTGGAAGCTGCAGGATCAACTCTGCTTGATTACGCGGTGAATCGGGTTTAAGCGAGTGAATGAAAGCCACACGTCTCTCCAGGTATAAACAATTTGAACTCTTAAAAAGGTGAGAAGAAGGGAGCGGATAATCTGACAGCGGAAGCAAAAAAACAACTTGAGGAGGGACAGGCGGGAGACGGGTACGCATATTTTATTTGTCAGAATGTTTTATGATCTGGGGAAGCATGGAGGCTGGAGATGTTCTGGGGTTGCTTTTAGACATAAATCTCTTAAACGTCCAAGATTGTGATGTTGTAAGTGACCTACAATAATCGCAACCGCTCCTTAAAGCCGATTTTCACACCGTGGAAGGAGGAAGTAGATATTTAAACTCGTTCGTAGCCTTCACAAGCTCAGCACAACAATCCCACAGCTAAATATTCCATGTTATAAAGAGATCAAATGCTTAACAGTGATAGCTTGGTGTTAAATTTGAGATAAATGCATGGATTCACCGAGCACAAAAAGATGTCTGTGTAATCCCTGTCATACAGAAGGATCCATAGCAAAAGAAAATACAATTCTGTCAACTGGAAAACTCTAAATTTTGTCCAGTGACAGAAATGAATTTTCTTTTGCTATAGAGAATAAACATCAGTCTCAGTGCTCAAGCTCAAATCTATTTCTATATTTGTTGTGTGCGTTCCTGTCAAATAATATGTCTCATAGTATCTTAAACCATAACTCTGGAACATTCGTTTTATGCCATTCTATGGAAGTGCCAGGCAAAGCTAGAACATGGAGACAAAAAGGTGGCCTGCCCAAGTTACGAGTTTGCTCTGTGAAGAAGCAAGCCCGCTGTTTGTAAGGATGATGTTTGTAAGGATGCATGTTTTTACAGATTTTTAGTGCAATAAAAACATATCTAATACTTTCATTTTAGATTTTTTTTTTTTTGCTGGAATCTTATGTGGTGGGGATCGAACAAAAGAAATCTTGTTAGCTATATTGGTGGTTTACAAATTCTAGAATGTGATTATGTCATACTCTCAGATGGGGGCAAGAGTTTTTCCTATTGATCACATTGTGCTTTGCCAAGAAATATCCAAAAGGTAAATTCACAAATGTTGAACCTGATCATTTCTATTTGTGACTTGACCCATTAACATTTTGTATTACAACAAAAATCAGCATTTTAACAATATCCATTTTATGTGCCCCCATCTCTATTAAACATTATTGGCCTATAGCGTGCTGTGATGTCATCAGAAACATAGCAATAGCAACACAAATATATTTATATTATACTCAAAAAAAAAAAAAAAAAGGAAAATATCAAAAGGAAGTTAGAAGAAGCCACAAAAAGAGCCACATGTGTTTTTTGATAAATATTTTTGTAACTGGTGTCTTCAGTCTATTGTCTGCTAACCCATTAGCGGAGATGGCTCAGTGGGGGGCAGCGGTTGAGACAAGACAGTGGGGGGCCAAGGCCATTGTGAAAATGCTGCAGGGGACAAAGCTGAACACACATCTGTTTCACCAATGACCACATCCTACTGGAGAGAAATGTTGGCCATCTTTGATTTTAGGACTTGAGGCATATTCAGGGGAAGAAGTACAAAGGCCCGGTTGTAAGTGAGTGCACCTTATAACTCCTCTCCGCCTCCTCTTCCTCATGAGCAGTTGTAACAGTTCAGAATAAGCCTACATTCATAATCAACTCTCTTATTGAGTCGGGAGGGCTTAGAGTCTCATAATGAAATGCCAAATGCAAAGTGAGAAACACATGAATGTGAAACATTCTGACAATGTCACATTTTACAGGGAGAAAAGAAATGGCATTTACGGAGCACGAAAAATGGATTTGGAGTGAAGGGGACCTCTGGGTGACAGGGAATCTTTAGCATATAGATAAGAGCGCAGCGCAAAAACATGAATTTATGCACACAGTAAAGGACTTATTTTTAAAATCAACAGATTTTCCCTAAAATTAGATGCACACTGTATATGTGAGGCAGTGGTGACAGGCTGCGGTGGGGTGCAAACAGATGTTCAGATGCACACCCCTAGTTTCAGCACAGCAGCAGCAGGAGGACAGGTTCACATTCATTTATGTTGGATGCTCATTTATTTAACCCTTTGACCGGCTTTGGAATGACAACTAAAGATCAAAATATTTCACTCATTTCTGTCCAAATAGAAATAGGTGAAAAATGACGTCACATTGATACACACGTTGCATATGTACTTGGTAAACAGCTGGTTTAATACACTATTGCACTGCAGTAAAAGTGAAAAATGTTTAGCACAAATGAGATATCCAGGACTGTGAGCACAGCAAACAAGTCCAGTAGTATTTCCATAGTTCAGGTTGGGAGAGAAGAACAGCTTTGAGACTGGAGACAGTTATCGTGGCTTTAGAAATGAGGATAAATAGAAAGAAAGGCAGTGTTTATCAAAGACGTTTGTTTAGAGGATTAGAACAGTGCTAAGCTCCGACATGCTAATCTACCATGAAAAAGAAATGAGAGAAGAACTACACCGCTGACTAAAGAATGATACAGTGGAATCTTCACTCATCCGGCTAATTAGCAGCCGCTGTGTCCTTCTACGGTAACAAGATCAAAATTAGTGCACTTAAATTTTTCAATATCAATATTCAACAAACCGAATAGTGAAAGGGAATTAACAAGACAAAGTTGAAAAATACAGAGTGTCCATAAAGTCTCTTTACACTTTAAAAAATTATTACAAAGACAGTTGATAAGATATCTTAATCAGACTTGTTCTGTTGTGCTCTGTGGTTTCCAAAGTGTTTCTTCTCATTTAATACACCTCTATATGGGCTCCATTAGTTGCACGAAGCACATCAAGACGGGACTGGGTCCCTTGTCGCTGTAGCAAAGCCTCATCAATGGTTCAGTTGCATCTGTATCTTTTGCCTTAGTTCAGTAATGTCCCGTATCTTTGTTTGACACACGATATCTTTAACATAGCCCCATAGAAAGAAATCCAGAGGTGTGATATCTGGTCAAAGATCCTGGTGGCCACGGAATTGATCCATCCCTTCTAATCCAACGGTCTAGAAATGTTTGAGGAACTCACGAACATGCAGACCCCGATGTGGTGGGGCACCATCTTGCTGGAAAATGATGGTTGGTAATTACAAAGGCAAGTGGTAAGATATATCACTTGCCTTTGTAATTAAATAAAAAAAAATGTAAAGAGACTTTATGGACACCCTGTATATCTTGACTATAGAACACCATCAGATAAAGAAAAAATAATTACATTAGGGTAAGGTTAACAAAGCTCACCTGGCTACATAGTGACACCTGGAAAATGTTGCCGTCACTACCGCCGCAGAACAAGAAGTACTCTGAGGGGTCAAGGGTCACAGACATGATCGCAACATCGAACAGGATGGACAGCAGCATCTCGCCCGAGGACAGCTCCCACACCTGGAAAGAGAAAGACCAGCAAAATTATTATTATTAGACTAGTTATGTATTGGCAGCTTGGAAAGTTGTGTTACATGACAAATAGTTTTACTTTGACAGTGGAAAGCCAAACTCTACAAAATGTCCACAAAAACAATGTTGACAGTAAAATGTAAAGAAGCACAACTAGCCATTGATTTTTAATACAAAAAGTATTAAAAATTAAATGGATATATTGATCTCTCATGTTTGGCCTTTGGTCCTTCGAATGAACTGATACTTTGCAGCTGATGTCAACAACATTCCCAAGGGGTGTGACGCTAACTGTAGGCACTGCTCTGTTAGAAGCTGTGTTACTCATTTCAGACTTTAATCTGAGCTTTATTTTAACACAGTCTCACCATAAAGAGCTGACTTAGCTGAACAACAGGTGAGCTGATTAGTGCTGTTAAACAAGTCCCTGTCAGGTAACATTACAATCACAAGCTAGTTAGTATTAGCCATTAGTATTGAAAATCAAACTCCTAAACAGGACCATGAACACTCGTACTGATCACAGCCTTCTGAATATGTGTTGTTTAAATCAATTTTGTATTTTTTTGTGAGTTTTAAAATATTTTTTGACAGTGTTTGCTAATGTGTGCATTGTGTCTCCACGGAAACTGCTGAACATTCCGCCAATACACATATTTACAACACCCCCAGCGTGATGTCACTGCAAAGTATCAATTGATCCCAGAACCGTACTGCAGTGAAGGGATTTTACTTATAAAAATCCAATAATTTTTATTATTAAGTTCTTTTTTCTTTCTTATTTTTTGCATTATCATATAACTGTAATGGTACTGGAAAATGATACTATGTCAGGCTAATATACAGTAATATAATTTAGATGATATAGAATGCTGTTGCAGTTACAGATTAGTTTAATGGCTCAACCTTTGCCATAACAATAAATCATATTTACAGTAAGTACTTTAGTTTTGTGACTGTAAAAGGTAAAAACAATATGTGTACTCTAACAGACCGAAAGCCAAGACATTACTCGCTGTTCCAGTATACCTGAAGAGCAGCTTCAGATTTTCAAATATTGCTATTTTCTATAGAAGGTTTTAAGTGCGAGTGGTATAAAGCTGGTGACAAAATGTAATACAGTGCCAGGTGACCTTTGACCCATGTTCTATTGAATGGAGCCAACACTGCAGAGAGCGGCTTCTGTAGCAGACTCACTTAAAAAGGGAATGATTTAAAGGGTAGGGTTGGAGAAACACCTTTTGGGCAGTGTCAAGACCCCATATTACACTGATTTATGTCAGAGGGGTTTTACCAAATTAAAACCTGATCTGAGGACGGGGTGGTCCCAGTGCTGATCAATGTCACTCTAAATCTGTGTGACGGTTTGAAAGTGACACTACCCTTTAAAAGAACTGCATATATATTGGCCTATTCATAGGTTTCAGGCAAAAGGATTACTTCCTGATTTGAAGGATCTGACATGGAAACAGTCCTTTGTTGATTAATTAGAATTGCATTACTATTATAAGTATTACATCTTTCAAATGGGGAAACGTCCTCATAAAATGCTTCAAACCAGGAACTACTAATTTGCCTGAAACCCATGAATTGGTAACTGTACTGTCAAGTCCAACAACCAAATGAGACTGATCCCATATATTCTCTAGAGCAGTTAAAAGCTGTCCACATACTTGAAAATCAATATTAAAAATGAATGCATAGTGACATGCCAAAGGGTCTGTGAGACGACAGAATTGAAAAAGCTGAACTTTTGGGATTTGACGTGCAGCGTCAACCAATCAGAGATGCAGGTCTCTGACTCAATTTGAAGCAAGTCAAAACTGATGCCAAAACACACACATTAGTATCGAAACCAAGTTTAAAATTTTTGTATCGTGACAACACTAGTGTCAACAGTTTTTCTCATTCTCAGTATAAAAGTTACACCTGATGTGAAAGCTCAAAACCTCCAAATTTCACTCCCTGAGCTGCAGAGGCTGCACTAGCACTGCTTAATGATTGGTTTCAGGTGATGGGGTTTAGATATTGAAGATTCAGGACAGAGAGAACTGGATTTCAGCATTGGATCTGCACGGCAACATTCATGTGACGCCAGTTCAGCTTTTTGATTGGATAATACTCTTGAGAACCAACTAGGCCATCAGGTCCAATGTTTTTGTAACTTGATAAGACATACTTACATACTTTATTCATATCTGGGGGATACAGATGGGTAATGTTT
Organism: Periophthalmodon schlosseri; assembly: GCA_000787095.1. Lineage (NCBI taxonomy): Eukaryota > Metazoa > Chordata > Actinopteri > Gobiiformes > Gobiidae > Periophthalmodon > Periophthalmodon schlosseri. Next base: position 48,164 of record KN486063.1, read on the forward strand.
AGATAATGTTGATGAAATTGCCAATAATGCCCATCCTATTCCAAACAGATCACCCAGGTTCTAATTTTACATTCTTGAAACTGAACCTAAAAGACTGACAGAAATCCTCAGAATCATAAATATATTTAGTAAAATCTGTCAGTGAGTTTCACATATTCAGCAGAGCACAGCAGGTTGTAATGCGGTAGAGTTGTGTCAAAATACAAGAGAAGTGCTATGTGAAGTGTAGCGACCTGGATACGAACACGGACCTCTACATTAAGACTTTATAGAAAATAGGTTTTGATAAAAACGCTCTGGCCGCTGTGCCGTCATCCCTGCGGGCACGGTGGACCAATCAGGCGCGAGAAAGAAGAGGCGGCCCCCAATTCCACTGAGAGCCTCTGGGAAGACTTATCTAAAAAACACACTTCATCTCTTCATCTGTCCTACACTATTGCCCCCCCCCCCTATACCCGCCAC
>KN486063.1:48639-101976 GCA_000787095.1 Periophthalmodon schlosseri
CCTCTTTGCCCCCCCCCCCCCCTTATACCCGCTACTCTACTGTATTCACCAAAGATCCTGAAACCTCATTAAAAATACATGCAATTCTTTTTTTGGGTACTTCATTTTGAAATATACGCAGATCATCATTTCACATTTTGTTCAATATAAACTGCATAACTGATTTAAAACAGCCAATAATACATGATTTTTATTTCTGAAAAGTGGCTACCTGACATTTTATAACCCTTCATGTTTCAATAGGGGTTTTAATTTGTCATTTTTCAGTTTGTTTTGTATTTTAAACAGGCCACACATGAAAAAGAGAGCCCAAGTGTTCTCAATGGATTCTCCTGTATAAATAAAGATAAAGAAAGAAATAAGCACAACTAAGTACAGAAAAGGGGGCGGAGATAGGGGGTAGGTGAATACAAGAATTTTCTGAGAATTTTCAATATAGGATTACTCACACTTGCATGACTCAATCGAAATACAGCTTTGAGTAAGCTAATGATGATGGTACACTGTTACAACAAGGTTAAAAACTAATAACAGTTGATGTTTCATAATATGTCGCCTTTAAAGAAGTCAGTTTTATCTTATGTTTTAGACTACAGCCTCATCAGTGTTTCAGTCTGACCTGAAACCTAGTTTTGAATTTCATTGATTTTTCTTTCTTCACGGCGTTGTTTAACACTTTATTATAAACTTGAACAAAAACGTTAAAATTGAACTGAGATATTTGCAAGTCTAGAAAGCAAGTGTCAGCCCTGTCCATGTGCCATCCCCCTGTAGTAATCATGTGCAATACTGTAACACCATGTGAATCATCTCCTGTACAAAACACTGAAGTCTCTTCTATTGTGATATTGTAATAGGGCTTTGAATCAGATGTAAGACTATTTACAGGCTGATTTTGGCCTAGAATGTCTCATTTTTTTTCCACTTTTATTGCTACAAAGCTGTTCTAGTTATTTGAAGGATAAATAACAGTTACATAACACAATTGGATCTCTTGTGTAATAAGTGAACTGTGTTTTAAGGGAATAAGTGCCATTTACTGTTCCTACACTGGTATCGGCTGATATCGGGTATTGGCAGATACTTAAAGCCAAAGCATCGATATCTGTATCGGAACTGAAAAAGCTGGATCGGTGGGCCTAGTCTCTTCACCTGCTCTTTATCCTGTTCATATGCTGCATTGTACAGAATCATAACACTTATTGTGCATAACAGTGCTGTAGCCCCCCCTTTATTAAACTTCCACAGCTTTTATTTTATTAAACTTCTACAGTGTTGTGTTTAAGTCCATTTTCTTATATTTATACATCTTGATCGCTGAGTGCCTATTTCTATTCTCTTGCTGTTCTTAAACTGTGCGTTGCAACACTGGAATTTCCCCATTGTGAGACAAATAAAGGTTCTCTCATCTTATATGGATCCTCCACACACAGTTTTAAAAGGCCAGTTTAAGTCTAGTTGCCAGTGTTTTAGCAGAAGTTAAAGTTGTAAAGGTAAATTCAAAGTTTTGTGTCTGCAAAAACTATTAAAAAAAAACACAGCTAAAAATTATTGACAAGAAACAGGAAGACAAAAATAAATAGGTTCGACGGAAATTGGTCCCTGTGCCTTCGACCCTGTGCACATCGACTCCATTTGTACAACAGTATTTGTTGGGCAGTGCAATTTTGGGGAAAAACATCAAACTGTACAAGTATTGCAATAAGATCTGTGATATATGTTCAGACTGCACATTGTAAACAACTCCAGGAGCCGTAACATTAGAGAGAAGACTGAAATATGAACGGCTACACCACAAATACAAAAATCCCATTCATTTCAGTTGTACGTTTGTAAAAAGGTCTAAACTACAGGTACACAATTGTTCTATAAAAACAAAGACAGGATATTTTGTTCTTTGCAAGACATTCTATTGTCTAAATCATTTCAGCCTTATGCGATTTGATGATTATAATTTTGTTTCAGTTGCGATATACAGGGTGTCCATGAATTTTAAAATTGTAAAAAGGCAATTGATAAGATATATTAATTAGACTTGTTCTATTGTACTCAATGGTTATAACAATTTTAATCACATTGCATTTTTAGATGTCAGGCATCCTGTTGATTAAAGAGGCATCCTTTTGAATGAACCCTTAAGAAATATCTACTCCTCAAGAGAAGGCACAATGTGTATCATGGGTCTTATGGGGCTGTGTTAAAAATATCGTGTATGGAACAAAGATACGGGACATTACTGAACTAAAGCAAAAGATACAGATGCGATTGAACCATTGATGAGGCTCTGCTACAGTGAAAATAGCAAGAAATCCAGTCCCGTCTTGATTTGCTTCGTGCCACTAATGGAGCCCATATAGAGGTGGATAAAATGAGGTCAAACACTTTGGAAACCACTGAGAACAACAGAACAAGTCTGATTAATATATCTGATCAACTACAGTTTAAAAAATGCATTACAAAGGCAAAGAGACGTTATGGACACTCTGTATTGTTCAGTCAACACTTGATTTTTGAGAAAGTATGACTAATTAGACAATATTTACTGCCAGCAATAAACAATGTTAAATATATTTTAATTCACCCCTTTTTGTTCACCACTTTCCAAAATAAACAGGTGTATAAAGCTCCCCGCGACTGCACCTGGGATGTGAATAAATGTGGGCTTGTAAAACCTGTAGCTCTGTAGTCGACTAAAAAGGGGGCGTGGAAAAAGCCCTGAAAACTATTACGTATCTGACCCAAACTGCACTCACAAGACTACACCTGCAGGGGGAATTCATGCAAAACACATCGATTTATGCACAAAAAAGCACTAGGAAACTGTATTTATATAAAGACAGATTAAAGGACCCATTTCACACTACTTTCTGATGTTATAATGTTGTTTCCTCATCACAAACAGACCTGGAGTTGTGTTTTGTTTCATTCACATGTTTAACATACAAACTGCATATTTTGGCTGAGTTCTTCTCTCAGACAGAAAACACTCTGTTCCACCTTGTGATGTCATGTGGTAATACAGGAAATGCTCCACTGTGTTTTTAAACTCTACACACCTTCACTAGAATTATTTGGATGATTTCAGCCCTGGAATTGTCAATCTCTACTGAACTAAAGGTAAAAGGTAGATGTTAACTTGAGAACCACTACATGACATCACAAGGTGGAACAGAGCATTTTCAGCTTTGGAGATGTAAACAGACTATTAATAAAGGATTATTCAAACACATGTGTGAAAAAAAAAAAACAACTCCAGGTATGTTTTTGATTAGGTAACAGCATTATAATATGGATTAAAGCTCACAAGAGTCGATTTTGTGTAATATAGGATCTTTAAACTTGTGAATAATGAGTTTAAAATACCAAATACCAAAAAAAAACAAAGTTCCTATACAATGCTATACGTCATCATATGGTAGTTTTCCTTGTACAAAAGTTTGGCAGGGTCTCATCTGACTCGTACATACACTTTTCATGTTATGCTGTTGTTGTAGATTACTGATGTCATTGTCTGCCCTTGTTTGGTGTTTCTCTCTTGGTGTTTCTCGCTCTCTGTGCAGTTGTTGTGATGTGCTGACAGATAGCCACTGAAGGTCTCGCTGTCTGTCATGTTATAAACTCATAAATATTACAGCGCTGAGGAGTGACGAGGGAGTAGAGTCTGTTCAAAGTGAGCGAAGTCTTCAGTAGAAACACAACACAACGTGCACACCAATTTTAGCAGGAGATGGTGGGATAAGTGCAGCCGATTATCAGGGTTGTACAGAGATCAGATCAGCAGGTAGCGGGTTTATTTGTTCCACGTACACATCGGTGAAGATAAAAACTGTTTTTGAGGTCATTTCATGTTTATTTGAAAAACCTTTTATTTCTTTGTGTGTCTGATTCACCAGATTTGTATTCTGGAAGGATGCGCTCAAGAAGCATTACGTTATTATATCACTATGATTCCAGCTAGTGCCACAGTTTCATAGCTTACGTGCTCCCTTTTTCTCTTAAAACCAATCATCAAAGTAACAAAGGAATGATGCAAACCAGAAAATTTGAACTGAAATGTGCTTATTTTAATTTATTCACTTCCAACTAGAGACAGACCGATATATCAGGCCGACATTTGCACTTTTTAGCATATTGGCTATCGGCCTTAAAGAAGACATATTGTGATTGCGTCGCTCTATAGTTCTAATCTCTGACACTCGTGGATCATTATGTTAGAATTTGCACATTTTAAATCGCAATATTCATTTAAAACGACTTAATAAAAGAAACAAATCCGCTGACTTCCGCGTTAGAAAACTGCAGTGTCCAATGGGAGCTGATGTCGCCGTAAACATCATCACAACAAAGAGCCGTGTAGCAGTCGACGCCCCCTATAGATAGCTGCACATCACACCAGCGAGCAGCGGATTTTTTTCCATTTGTACCAAAATGACTACGCAACGTTGTCGAATCCTAGGCGTATCACAGATTAAGAAAATAAAACTGGAGAATGGGGGGTTGACCGGCAAAATGGCGTCTTGAAAATAAGCGATTAAAGAACTGCCAAACATGCATGAATCGCTCCAAAAACAAGAGGGGAAATGAGAAGGGGAAACAACTAAAACATGGTTAAAAGCTCTGAAAAGTTGATTTTGCTTTAAATCTCCAGCAGAGGCCGATATTTTGTTTGGCCCAACCAGCAGCATAAATATGTATAAAAAATATACGCATATTTGAAGACTTAAATCCAAAGACTTACTGCAAAAATGTGACTACACTGCTCTCTGACACAGTTTGTAGTAAAACAAGGTCGGGGATGAGTTTGTACTAAATTCAAATGAGACCATTTGTGAGAAAATAACCAAAATTGACCCAAAAATATCAGCAGAACTTATCAGCCATTGGTTTCTCGGATTCTAAACAACTGATATCCGTGTTGGTCAAGAAAAAAAAAACCATATTGGTCGATCTCTACTCCCAACAGTGTTCTCTACCAGTGTAACTAAGATTTTAGTTATTCATGCAACAGTGTGGTTGAACTCAAACTGGTTTCTACAGTATAACCCTTATACATATTATTCTGCTTAATTAAACTTTAGTAACAGTACATGTTTCTTCTTGTACTCTTGGAACCAGCCTTTTTCTATTGTCCCCAATGTAATGTGATATAGCTCCGACAACCATCGTTACCCACATGTCATTTACTCATCCAACGCTGTCCTACATATTAGCTTACAGGCTACATAAAGTACAAGCCTGTAATGCTCTAGGAACCTACATGTCCTGGGGGATGAATGCAAATTGTGATTTAAATTATCTCCCACATGACTACATTTTGTGAAATATTCTCTGCATAAATTAAGATGAACAAATCGCACATTTCCAACTAGGGATGTACGGTTTTCCATAACAGGAGTTTTGTTTGCAGTGGATACAAGGGCCTGGAACTGATTTTTTGCATTTATTCTTGCCCCAGTTCATGTATTGATACTTTGCAGTGAGAGCACGCTGGGGGTGTTCTACATGTACATTTATGGCAGAATGTTCATCAGTTACTATGGTGACACAATGCACACATTAGCAAACATGGCCAAAAATGTTTTAAGATCTGAGGAAAAAAAAGAAAAAAGAAAAAACACAAAATGGATTTAAACAACACATTTTCAGAAGCCTGTGATCAATCCGAGCGTTCATGATCCTATTTAGGAGTTTGATTTTCAACAAAAAGGTGAGAGTGACTAACTGAAAAACTGTTGGCTAATGCTAGCTAGTGTAATTTTATGCATAAGAGACTTGATTAACAGTACAAAATCAGTTCAACTGTTGTAGTTCCATCTAAATCAGTTCTTTCTGGTCAGATTGTGTTAAAATAAAGCTCAGATTAAAGTCTAACATGAGTAACAGAGCTTCAGACAGAGCAGTGCCTCCAGTTGTCATCAACATGTGATCCTATCAGCTGCAAAGTATCAATATTGTACAAGCTGGTCTTGAGGTCAAAATAAGTAAGCTCAGGGCTGTCTGCATCTAATTGTAAAGCCATTTTATTGTCCGAGAAAGAGGAACTGCACTGTTGGCATTCTAGTTGTTGTTAGCATTACCATGACGGCAAAACTCTGGCGCTTGTGAAAAGAGCTTATAAACTCATTGCTGTGAATAATTAGGATGCTCAGAATCTATAAGATAAGTGAAGAATCCTTGACTCACTAATAGTTACGTTAGTTAAGTTGAAGTCAGTAAAAATCAGGCACACATCTTTAACTGCCATCTTTGTATCTAGTTAAATTTCGTCTCCCTGCCCTGACTACACAAGCATCACACTATATTCTAATTGTGTCAAAGATTTGGTTATAATTGTAGTACCACAGCTCATAATGTTGTGAGATTGGCAGCTCCGATCCAGACGGAGTAAAGGGAATACAAACATACATCATCTGAAAGTGTGGCTCTGTGTTCACATAAAAGCCGCACTCACAACTTATCACAGGCGACTCAACAGCAGTGTTAATAGCTGATAATGCTAGCTACAACGCTTTGCTAACTCCCCTTTGCCTTGTTCTGCCCCATGATAGATGTGAAATGTTGGCGCCAGGGTAATCCTCCCTGTCAGATTCATTTCATTTGGATGTCCTTCACACAGGTAAACAAGCAGCTGATTCATGAGCAGCTCGGCTTAAACGGATCCCACAATCAAACACGGATATTTATAGGGATGCACTGATCCGGTTCTGGTATCGGATATTGACACCGATACTGAAACATTTGCTGGATCAGGTATCGGATATTGGTTCAGCAGATAGTTGGACACATATTGACTTTAATGCAGCTAAAACGTGGAACATTCTTCCTGAAGATGTGAGACAGGCCTCTACTCTAATGTTTAAATCCAGGCTCCAAAGGGTTTATTCTGCACTCTTCTGTTTTAATGTTAATTTTATGATGATTATTTATGTTTTGATTTGTTGTATTGTGACTTTAATTGTTTTTCTTTTCTGTAAAGCACTTTCCATTACTTTGTGTACAACTTGTGCTATACAAATAAACTTGCCTTGCCATGTAACAAGACTATTTAGTGGTCAAAGTCGGCCCAGAAATTCTCATTTTATTTTTATTTATATTAAGTTTTGTAGTTACTTGAGAGTAACTACAAAAAGAGAACAACAAAGAACAGCTACATAACACTTTGAGATCAGTTCTGTCTTATTTTATTTTTGTTTAAAGGAAATAAATGCTGCTTTCATTCTCTCCGCTGGTATCGGTTAATTGGCAGATATTTAAAGCTATAGTATTGGAATCGGAATCGGAACTGAAGGAGCTGGATCGGTGAATCCCTAGATATTTACAGGCAATTCAACATCACACTGCTCTGACAACAAAAACAAAAAAGTACATTTAGCACCCTATCAGCATGTTCTAGATTACTTTACTATGGCTCAGAACCAAGACTTTTGCAAGGTAAGCATGGGATGGAATGCCAAAAAACTATTGTTACCATGGAAATAAACCCAATAAACTGCTTGGTCACTACCATACTGTACAAAGAAGTGGACTAAGGGGCTGTGATATCACCCATAGCGTTCGGCTCCAGTGAAATTAACCTCATCGAGGCTAGCAGAACCAGGCTCCATATTTGGAATTCAGATGACAAACATAGCAACCAAAGAGCCAATCTGGAGCGAAGATCTGGAAGATAACGTCCATTCTTGCCCGCACTGCTGGTTTAGCAGGGGGCAGGTGCTTAGAAACACTTAGAAAACCTGGATGGAACGACTTTGTGGAAAAAAGGCAGCTGATGTGTCTCTTATTAATGTTCATATCTTGATTTACAGACACAATAGTGAAATAAAAAAAAAAACAGAATCACGTAGAGCGGGTCAATACGAACATTTTAAAGATCAAAATGACAAGCCTGACAGCAGCAGTTATAGAGAGTGGGGCGACAGTTTTCTAATGTAAAGTGAATTGGAGCCAGAGTTGATGGAGCCGGAAGCGCGGCCACGATCACTTCCTATTTGGAACACGGCGGCTAGCGGGTTAGCAATGTCCATTTACATATACAGTCTATGGTCACTACTAGTAAATACATTTATCAGTCCACAGTGTCAGAACATCTTTGAATGAAGTTTAGTATTTAGAATGTCCATTGGTTTAACATTAGAACAACTGAAAATGCCATGAATGCCGTTGTTGTGTCCTTGGGCAAGACACATAACCCACCTCGCCCCCAGTGTCTGCGTACACTGGTGTATGAATGTGTGTGTGAATGGGTTTGACCATTTACCAAAACTTTATCATAACTTAAAATAACTTTGAGGTCCTTGCTATGGAATTTCCAAACTTAATATTGATATCGGCAAATATGGGCCATTTGCCAGTGTGTGGTTTCTCAAATCATTTAAAGCAGTGCAGTGTAATGTTTCCACGGAGACAGAAATTTAAAACTAAACTTTGGAACATTCTCCATGGAGATTAGTTTTGTGCCACTCTTTGGAATGTTTGAAGCAAATTAAGAACAGCTCCATGGAGACAAGCAGATGGCAGACCCTTCACCAATAACGTTACAAGTCGGGTCTGTGGAGAGACGGTCCCACTTAAGGGAGCATATTTTTCAAGGTTTTTAGCTCAATAAAAGAACCTGTAATTACGTAATTCCTTTAATTCAGCTCATGTAATGATAATGGTTGAAATATTATGCAGTTGGGTTTTAATAACAAAAAGTACAATAATAAACAGGGCTGGACTTGTTGGAATGAAACTTTTGTGCTGAAAATTTCAAAACCACAAAATGTCAACTTGTTTTTAATGAGCAAGAAGTTTGGTAAAAACAAAACACAACACAAACTTAATGCAAGGCCTGAATTGTTAGCAGATCCAGCTTACACCCTGTGTTAAAATTCAAAACCACAAAATGTAGACTTGGTATGTCCCGGTAGCCCTCAAGAAACATGATCGTCAGTGTTAACAACCACAAATGATGTCTCTTGAGGCATCGCAGCTTGTACATTTCACTAGAATCGAGTAGGAAATATTAATATGAAATTACAAGATTATACTGTGTGTACCAGTGTCTAATGAGCCTTATAACTGATTCATAATGCTCCAAACATTAAGTTTTAAAGTGGCTGTACATGATTTTTTCCATGTAAATGAGAAAAACTTGTTTTGTCCCAGTACAGATATCTTGTCCAAGCAGCTCTGACGGGAGAAATGATACCGCTGTGTGCTGTCTGTACCTAATTATAAAGTGTTATATTGTCCAAACATCAGGAAGTGCGCTGTTGGTATGGTAGCTGTTTTTAGCTTTACCTCTGAAAGTTGTGAAAAGCGCTTATAAACTCATCACTGAATAATTGGGATGCTTCCATAGACTGTTTATGGACATAGCTAACTTGCTAGTCACCACGTTCCAAATAGGAAGTGAGCATGGATGCGCTTCCAGCTCCATCGACTCTGGCTCCAATTCACTTCACATTGAAAAGCTGTGGCCCTTCTCTCTGTAACTGCTGCTGTCAGACTCGTCATTTTGGTCTTAAAATGTTTGCATTGATTTGCTCTACATGATCCTGGTGTTTTCATTTTGTGATCTTAATTAAAGATATGAACATTAATAACAGACAAATCAGGCACCTTTCTTCCCCGAGGTCACTCCTGCTAGCGTTAAAATCAGGCACTTTCTTCCCCGAGGTCACTCCTGCTAGCGTTAGCAACAGGTCTGATTGACAGCGTTGCCAAGTGCCCGCTTCCTGCTAAATGAGCGGTGCGAGCAGGAAGGGGCGTTACCTTCAACAGCCTCACTCCGGATTGGCTCTTTGGTTGCTATGACACTCACGGTAAGGAACTCAGCTCCAAATTGGTCCTTATAACTGCTCTAGCCTCGATGAGCTTCATTTGACTGGAATCGAACGCCGTGGGTGACGTCTCACTCCCTTAGTCCACCTCTTTATACAGTCTACGGATGCTACGAGTGCGTTAGGAAAGTGAGGAATAAGTTCAATCACATTTTGTGTGATACTTGAACAACAGCCACAACATTTGCTGGCACATTTTAGCACATTTCTGTTTGAATGCCATAATATGCCTGAATACGCTAATCTGAATAATCCCCAAAAAATACCTTGATATAGTCATTTTGGTGCACACCTCCCACCTCTTACCTTTACAGTCTGGTCTAAGGAGGCAGTCGCCACTCGCGCCTGAGGTCCCATGAGGCCACAGTGCAGGTCTGTGATTGGCAGAGAGTGACGGGAGAGCACATGTCGAGGCTCGGGCACATGGTTCGAATCCATCTGAATCACACTGAAAAATAAACAAAAAACATTTAGAAATACACAATTAGGGATGGTGCAATATGGATTTTTTAAATTATAAAATTGTATTATACATTTTTAGGCAATACCAATAACAGATATTTGTCTTGCTGTTGTGGCCTATAACAATATTTGCCGATATCAATATTACGTTTAGAAATTCCATAGCAAGGACCACAAAGTTATGTTATGGTAAAGGGTCACATTTTTATATAGTACTTTTCCACCTTCAAGTCACTCAAAGCGCTTTACATCAAGGATCCACTCACCCATTCACACACACATTCATACACCAGTGTACGCAGACAGTGGAGGCGAGGTGGGTTAAGTGTCTTGCCCAAGGACTCAACAACAGCATTCATCTGTAGAACTGTATTTGCACCGCCAACCTGTGGATCAGTGGATCTGACCGCTCAACCAATGACGTTCATGTTGAGAGTGGGATTCGTGGATCTGACGCTCAACCAATGACGTTCATGTTGAGAGTGGGATTCAAACCGCCAACCTTCGGATCAGTGGACAAAAGCACTGTCGCCCCCAAATTCACTTTTCGCTTTTGTAAGAATAATAACAAAATATTTATTGTTTAAACATGCAGCCATATTTTCACTGCACTGAGGATAGACTGGGACAGACACGAGGGCACAGCACACACAGATATTGAAGTATCGGTGTCAAATATCGGCTAAATTTTGGGATAATATGGGACCAATGCTGATATCTGAGGAAACCATCCAATATTACCGATATCACAGATAACTGACATCACAAATCCTTATGCACAATATCACAAGTCTCAAATGTTTCCTCATAGGACTGATAGGAACGATTTGGGAAAAATATCTTAATAATTGTGATTTTTCTCACAACCATTACGATTAGATTAGATTTGCGATTTATAAAGTCCACATTTTGATCGAATCCAGAATTGACAAAAATACTAAAATATGAACTAACAAATACAACAAACACACCACTCGCATGCATTTCAGAAGATGTTTGTACAGATCTAAACTACAGTTGATGGGATGGGACAATTAATAAAATTGTTTATCGTGAAAAGGGTCGACAATAATTGTTCGTGGGACATTTTATATAACTGTGATAATCTCCATTTTATCTCCAGAATGTGCAAAACAAAACTACTTCTCCTTGATGGTCTCTTCTAAATCAATGTTCTTTTCACCTATAACAAAGTACATTTCTATAACAGTTGTTTAAATATGTTCATAATATTAAAATTATAATTATTCATACCTAGAACATTTTTTTTAACTGTCAGAAACTTTAATAATTATCGTGATATGATCGTTAATCACTGTGAAAAAGGCCATCACTTTCTGTTAGAAGAGAACAGCACTGTATGAAATGTATCTATAAAGGACGACTTCAAAAACTTCCACAATACCTCATCTGCTTGTTAATCATTGATACGGGAACATTTAACACCAGATCACATGACTGCTTAAAGCTAAGGACGAGCCGCACTAAAACTGAGACGGGAAAGAGGCTTTTAGCTGTTTTGCGTCCCAAAAATGGAACACACTCCAGGGAAAAGCACAAACAATGGTGACACAATCGAAATTTAATAATCTGGTAACAAACTTTTATCCACACACCTGCTCCTGTTTTTAATGTTTTATATGGACTTATAGACTTGTTTGTTTTGGTTGTTTTTCTGCTTGTATTGTATTTTAAAAAGGGCGCCCATGAAAAAGAGCTCTCATTAGGTTCCCCTGTATAAATAAAGATAAAGAAAGACAGAATTGCAATGATTTTGGCCATGATAATTGTGACACCAAATTTCAATATAGCCCCATGCCTAACTACAGCACTAGCAGTTTTTTATGCAGAATAAGACAGGATATTTGGTATGTTGTGAAAAATGGTGTTAGTTCAAAAATTTCAGCCTCTGCGGTTTGCCAATTACGATTTTGATTTGACTGTGATTAATCTCGCAGCCCTATTTCCTCATTTACCATGTGTCTATAACTTGTTGAGTGTGACAAAATTTGCTTAGGGCCATTGTGGCACTAAAGACTAATTAAAAAGAGTGCTTGGTAGAACAGATTTTTTTCTTTTTCATTTTTCTCCTACTGGACTCTGAGGGAGAAGATGAGGAAACACTGCCAAGCGCAAAGAGCAGATGACTTGAAGCTAAAAAACATGATTTATTAAAATAAACTCTTGACAGCAACTATGGGTTTGATCACACTAGATTGAACTGGTTCCTTTACATCTCGTCCGACTCAAATATGAATAAAAGTTAGGAATAAATGTATCATATTTTTGAGTCAACATTCGTGAAACGATGTGGAAAAGCCCAAATAGTCCGATGAAAAACATGGAAGCAGATGAGGGTTCAAACGGCATGATGCAGCAGAGACATGTTTTATTACTGACTCCAGCTTTCAGACAGGCGTCCATCTGACAAACGTGTTTAAAATTCCGCTCAGGTTTCCCACAATCCTCAGCGTCTTCTCCTGACGTCATCACATCACAGCCCACACGACTCTTGAGAATCTGAGAGCGCTTTTATATCTGTGCAACGGCTGGGATCGTGCTCATTTCCAGGCCCTGGGCGTGATTTTTTACATACCTTTTGAAAACTAAAGCATCCCCCTTCAGCTAAATCTGCGTCACAACTTTATTCTTCCTGAGGTCAAAGGTCATGGAGTAACTTTATGCAACAGGGTTTGGATGCGGGCGTGAATGACCTGGTTTCTGTCTGTGTTTTGTCAGGGAGAGGAGGCAGATCGGAGCCAATCAGCTTCCTCCACAGTGCGTTTGGGTGCCAGGTGCAGCTCAGAGAAAGAGAAAGAGCCGGATTCAGCCTGGGGGGCTTCTCCGATTCTGGATCACCTCCAACTGCCTGCCAGCCGCCATGTTTTTTTATGCTTTAATGACACAAGACTGGTTCTGATGCATCGCTGTGACTCAATGTGGAAGCAAACAAATGAAGACATAAAGAACGGGTTGAATAATAATGAACTGGCTCTTTCAAGTTGTTACGAGCTACAAAAAACAGATGCACAAACCTCCAGCTACGAGGCGAATATCACTAATTGAGAGCGCTCAGTTGTCTCGTGAGATTTTGGAGAGTCATATTCCACAAATTGGATAAAAACGCATCTAAAAACGGGTAACGCGGCAGGTCAGATGTTTTATACAATCCCATTCTGATTTTCTCCAACTAAACCGAAGCCTGTGAATCAGCTTCCTGTTATATGCAACATTTTTCCCCATTCAATAAAGATATAATATCTTGTTTTAAAAATAGTTCATCGCTATGGCAACGGTCATCATTTTTCATCATTCTGAAACCCATGAATAGTCTGCAACATTTTTATTAGTTGATAAATAATTGTTTTGGGATTGTAAAGCATTTATAGTGAACAGGAGCGTCCCTTGTTTATGAAGACGCTGTTTAATAACACTTTCCATGTTTGTTTTTGTGTGAACTTGAGGGAGTTTGTGACTTTTTGTGTGCAGTTTGGTTTAGACACGTGTGACACTTAAATCAGACCTATTCTGCAAAATTGACTTTTCAGAGCTTTTGAGCATGTTACAGTTGTTTCCTTCTCACTGACCCTCTGAAGTTGTTTTTGGAGTGATTCATGTTTGAACAATCTTTAATCGCTTATTTTCAAGACCCCATTTTGCCGATCAACCCTTGTTTTCACTGCCACCGGTACACGCCCACTGTGACGTATGCACTTCGTTCTCCAATTTTATTCTCTTAATCAGTGATACACGTAGGATTCTGCAGTGTCACATAGTTATTTTGGCCTAAATGGAAAAAAAATAAATCGGCGACTCGCAAGTGTGATGTGCAGCTATCCATAGGGGGCGCCGACAGCTACACAGCTCTTTGTTGTGATGACGTTTACGGCGACGTCAGTTCCCATTGGACACTATAGTTTTCTAACGCGGAAGTGAGCGGACTTGTTTCTTTTATTAACTTGTTTTAGATGAATATTGCGCTTTAATGTGCAAATTATAACATAATGATCCACAGGTGTCAGAGATTATAACTATAGAGCGACTGCAAATATAACATAATGATCCACAGGTGTCAGAGATTATAACTATAGAGCGACACAAGAACAATATGTCTTCTTTAAAGGGCCTGTACCCAATTTATTCTTTTCAAAATAATTGCCCTTTACATCATGCTTGTTTGGTAAAAGCTGCTAAATAAGAAACAAACTGAGACTGTAAAACATAATCTAGACATTTGACACTGCATTTTCCCTGGTAATAATTAATGAAGAAGCTACTGACAGGATCACCTTTTTTGTCCAATCAGGCACATTGTTACTAAGAATCATGGGAAATCAACTGCCTGACGCTATCCCACACACTTGATTCTCTGTCATGGTGCATTTTCAAGAGCGATTAAAAAAAACAAACAGCAACAACAAATGGTAAGAAGAGACTGGAGAACTATAAGGAAACACCTGTATGACACGATCCCAGACAGGTGTTTTTGTGTCACGGTGCAATATCACAGTATCAGAAAGTGGGCGGGGCTAAAAGTTCAAACTAAATCATGTTCCTGGCTCATGGTTTAAGATCCAATACAGGCCCTTTAATAGCTTTGAGGGCTTTTGGCAGCACCATGCTTTACCCCCCTGTAGTCGATGACAGGGCAGGTCTTTAGTGAACTACAGATTTTATAATTATGTTTTTAATAATAGTATGAATACGACAAAACTACAAGAGGCATGTTTAGGAATATTAGTAGTAATGTAGAAGTGTAGTATTCTAGGGCTGTACAATTTTGGGAAAAATATCTTATTGTGCTTATTCTGACAAGCATTGCGATTGCGATTAGATTGTGATTTATGTTTTAATGATAGGATTCTGTTCAAAGTTATCATTTTAAACATGTCCAGAAGAACTGACAAAGACTGAAATATGAGCTGACAAAATAAAACAAGATTCACAGATCTTATAAACTACAGAGTTAGCAGTTCTTTAATGTAGAATGTTGTGGAAAAATTACAATTGTAGATGAAAAGTAATCAATTTGTGAAGCCTGGTGAGTTTTGAAATACAAAAAAGGTTTATTCTTTGTTACAGCAGATACGGACAGGACAGGGCCCAGGCCTGCCCTGGCCACAGACTGGTAGCCTCTCCCCCTGGTCCTTAGTCTCCCCCAAGCATCTGAGCTCTCAGTATTTATACCAGAATGACAAAGCTATATACAATTCAAAGCAGTGACTTTTGTTTCACATCCATGAGATAATGAACTTTTACACCTGAGGACAGATAAGACAACAAAGGCTTTTCTGGAGGATGGAGCCAGAGCCTTCACACATGTTAATGTCTGGTCTGGGTCTGACAGACTGACACAGATCAAATGCAATTAAAGACATACGATAAGAATATTTTCTTCACAACATGAATATACTTAAATTTCCATCAAACAGAACAAGACCAAATATTATGTTGTTTGTGGAAGAAATTGTGGTACTTCAAAAACTGCAGCCTTTACGATTTGCTAATCTTTCCAAATTGCGATTTCGATACAATTTGGATTGATTAATGTATATATAAATGGACATAGCTAATCTGCTAGCTGCTGCGTTCCAAATAGCAAGTGATCAGGGGGGCGCTTCCGTCTCCATCAACTCTGGCTCCAATTCACTTTACACTGAAAAATTTTCACCCCTCTCTGTCAGTGAGCCTCTTCATTTTGGTCTTAAAATGTTCGTATTAACCCGCTCTACATGATCCTGGTATTTTTATTTTGCTATTGTGTCCGTAAAAGAAGATATGAACATTAATAACAGACAAATCAGGCGCCTTCTTTCCCCGAGGTCACTCCCGCTAGGGTTGCTAAGGCCAGGGGCGTTACCTTCCTCAGCCTCGCTCTGGATTGGCTCTTTGGTTGCTATGACACTCGCGTCGGAATTCCAAAAATCAAACTTAATTGAACAAATTCGCCCTATAACTGCTAGCGTCGATGAACTTCATTTGGCTGGAGCCAAACGCTATGGGTGACGTCACACTCACTTAGTCCACTTCTTTATACAGTCTATGAGCCGTACTGTATTCTCAATATGTAGAGTGTTTCCCTAAATTTCTGATGGTAAGTTCCACTTTGTCCCTGTAGGAGAATTTGTCCTCTGCATTCGACTCATCCTTCAATGCCACTGGGGGGCACTACCTGTGGTGTTTTTTAATAGTCTCTGTATTTTCCTTTATGTCCAGTATAATGCAGCACTCAGGCCATCCTTGCCATGTGCACTATTAGGTTATAAAATGTTCTTTGCCGTCTGTAATGGTAAAAACTATTCTCTAAACAGCCACTGCCAAAAATAGACTGTGTGTAAAAACATTACGAGCCCTGCTAAAAAGAGTGGATGTTATAAACTGTCCTTTTAGTTCCTTTAAACGGCCCATATTACGCCGTTTTCTGGTCTATGTTGTAATGTTGTTTCCTCATCAGAAACACACACGGAGTTGTGTTTTGTTTTCATTCACATGTTTAACACACAAACCCTGCATATTTAGGCTGAGTTTTTCTCTCAAACAGAAAACACTTGGTTCCACCTTGTGACATCATGTGGTAATACAGGAAGTGCTCCTCTGTGTTTTTAAACTCCATACACCTTCACTAGAATCATTTGGATGATTTCAGCCATGGAATTGCCAGTCTCTACTGAACCTAAGGTAAAAGGGAGCTTTTAACTTGAAAACTACTGCTTCATGACATCACAAGGTGGAAAAGAACATTCTGAGCTTTGGAGATGTAGACAGACTAATAATGAAGGGTTACTCAAACATGTGTGAATGAAACAAAACACAACTCCAGGTATGTTTTTGACTAGGTAAGTCAATTAAGTCATTACAACATGACTTAAATCTCACAAGAGTCAATTTTGTGTAATATAGGACCTTTAAAAACACATCAACTGTATCCCACCATTCGCTCAATCCCAGACACTGAAAACCAAAACTCACCACAAGAAGTGAAGCCAACAGCCAGACTTTTTCTAATACAGCTAAAAGTGGTAGTTTTGGCAAGCTCCATTGACTAACTGATCACGCCTTAAGCAATGCACTCCCTCATTCTGGCTAAAAGTACCTTACAACTTTACCAGCTGTCAACGATAAAAAGTACGCGGATTTATCATAGGGATTTTAAAATCACCCAAGGGAGATTGGTATGCCAAAACATAAAGAAACCCACAGTGTAAGCAGTCTGAAGTGAGCACAAGTGACGCATTTGGCAATTAATCCCAAGTCTTGTATATAATTGCAACAGACTGAACAAGCACAAATTAATTATCAGAAGAAGAAGCTAAAATAATGCCGTTTGTGCCCTGAAAAAGCGCTTATCTTGATAAAAATGCTGACGCAATTGGGAGAAAGTAGTGAGTGTAGCATGTTCCAACGAGATGTGGTGAAGCTACAGTTGACTGGGAATGCGTCACTGGCAATACTGAGAGTGTGCAACAAGAGACTGACAGATGTCTAAGTGGAGGAGAGGAACATAAACCTGTAAAGCATCACTTCAGTTATGTAAAAGCTCCCTCTAGTGGTCACTATCTAGAGCTGTCCAAACACTGTACTCGTGAGTTGCATTTTAAGTTATTCCATCTTCACTACAACACTTAAAACTTGAACTCAATAACCAAATTAAAGCTTTATTTTTCATTATAGATCAGTCCCCTCCCATGGACCATAACCACATCCACCAATACAATAACAATGAACTGGACTTACATTGTTGCAATGTTTAAAACCAGGCTCCAAACGGTTCTGTCTAGCTGTGCATATGACTGAAAGGTTTTTATTGTGCACTCTTCTTTTAATGTTAATTTTATGATGATTATTTATGTTTTGATTTGTTATATTGTGATTTTAATGACTTTATTATTCTGTAAAGCACTTTGAATTACTTTGTGTACGAATTGTGCTGTACAAAAAAGCTTGCCTTGCCATAAAGAGATAAAATACTCCACATATCTGACTGTGCATCCCTGTCTGCCCTTTATGCTGCTGCTAAGACTGTTCCTGTTTATTACATGTGCTCCACTGATGCCATTATCATGCTCATGTTTACACTGGGGTTATCTATGGAGTTATTGGATGGGCTCTTGCATCTTTTGTATTGCACTTGACATCAAAACTGCAGTGTTTGACGCTCTAAACATCTTTTTTTTTCTTTTTTTATGACAAGGGCAGTAAAAATCTTGAATCTTGAATAATGAGCAGATAAGTGGTTGATTGAGTCATACCTGGATAAACTCCACACTAAAGCCAGGTTATCTCTTCCTCCAGAGACAAAGTGACTGCTGTCGTCTGTAAACTTCACACAGGTGACATCCTGATAGTGCCGACTCAGCACGGACAGCAGCTTCCCTGTAGACACCTGATCAAGAAGAGGAAACATTACACGTGGACACATTTACTGATACAAAATATATTTTTACATTGGCTATTCAGTAAGCATTAAACTACAAGGAGCCCCATGTTACGCAGTTTTAACGCACAATGCAAAGTTCCTCCATGGCGTGTGATAAAACTGTGTAACATACTGCTCTTCATTGTTTAATCCGCTTATATCAC
Organism: Periophthalmodon schlosseri; assembly: GCA_000787095.1. Taxonomy (NCBI): domain Eukaryota; kingdom Metazoa; phylum Chordata; class Actinopteri; order Gobiiformes; family Gobiidae; genus Periophthalmodon; species Periophthalmodon schlosseri. Next base: position 67,506 of record KN486063.1, read on the forward strand.
TACACCAACTGAAAAATAGTTCACTTTTAAATCCGATGAAGGTAACGCCCCTTCCTGCCCACACTGCTGGTTTAGCACGGAGCAGGCGCTTAGCAACGCTGTCAATCAAACCTGTTGCTAACGCCAACAGGAATGATCTTGAGGAAAGAAGGCGCCTGATTCGTGATGGTGATGCTCTCAGCGTAGTGATATAGAACAGTGACTACATGCCGGACTACCTGTGGTTATACTAAAATAATGCACAGCAGTTAGTCTTATAATTCTCACTGACCATGGAATAAATCTAATCGGGCCATATAAAACATCTAAAAAGAGCACTCACCTCCCATAGGTAAATTGCCTCTGCGACACCTGTGGCAAGGAAAAGTCCGTTTGGTGAAGCGGTCAGACAGGTGACCACACCTGGACACACAATCTTCTGCTGAAGCTGATCCTGGACAAAAAAGACAATGCATCACATCAGAACAAGGATGAAACACAGGACGTTACTGTGCACATCGAGCCTTTGTGTTTTCATGCAAAATCAAAGAGTGAGCAAATTAGGCTAGCACTCCCACACACTATTATCTGTACACTAGGCATGGGACGATATTGAAATTCTGTGTAACGATTATCATGGCCAAAATAATTGCGATTAACGATTATATCAAGATAGTTTTTAAAGTTGCTGACAGGTTAAAAATGTTATGAATATGAGTAATTAAAATTTTATGTTATGAATACGTTCCATGTTTAAACAACTTTTATATAATTGTACTTTTCTTATCAATGAAAACAACTACGATCTAGTGGAGAACATTATGGCTAAGCAGGGCCCTCGACAGAAATTTGGGGGCTCGGGGCAAAAAGGCTCACAATTCTGGGCTTCCTAAGACCCTGGGACAACAAATCCCCTTTGTCCTCCCCTGTTGACTTCCCTTTGGATAAGTAGCTTTTTTCTGCACATTCTGGTGATGTAACAGCAATTTTCCTCGTTGGAGATTATCACGATTACACAAAATGTCCCACGAACGATTACTGTCCACCCTTTTTATCACAATAAACGATATTACGGTTTATCGTCCCATCCCTAGTGTATACTTGTTATTTCTAAAGGTTACGCCTCTCACGATAACAACAACAACGATATATTGGTGCAGAGGTATACTGTTCATATTGAAACTACTTTAAGCCACTGATACAATAACAAAGCAGGTTAATCCCAGTAAAACACATTTTTAAATAGACAGTATCATTAAAAGGCCTGAGATGCAAAAAATAAATAGCAGAATGAACCAATATTTAGCCATAGATTCCATAGACAGATGTACACACGAAAATATATAGTTCCAGTTTTCATGTATTGAACGATAAGTAGATATAGTATTTATTTTGACAGGCCTACTAAACATAGCAACTAGCAGCATGTTATTGTTATTATTACTATTATTATTATTCACCGTATTTTTAAAATTTGACCCAGAATTATGAAACAAAGCTCTGCAGATATGTATTGCATATGAACAGTTATGGTGGAGGACCCTGAGCATCTTCATGGGGATACCTTTCTCTGGATCTCCCACACGTTGATAAAGTTCTTGCCGAGCTGCGCGGACAGGAGGTACTCCCCGTTAAGCACCGTCAGTGTCCGAGCTGAGCTGTTCCCCCCGCGGTATGACAGTAGACTGGAGCCGCTGTGCAGGTCGAATACGGTACAGTTCCACAGCTGTGAGCCCGAGTCACTGCTCACCACTACCTCCAACGGGGCCGCCATGTTGGATCTGCACAACACAAAACAGCACGCGGGATTTTTTTTATTTTTTTTAATTCAAATATACAATGGTATAAACAATAACATTGCAAGAGGCTTAAGCTTTTACATTCACATTCATTGGGTATTATGTAATAAACAAATATAGACCAAAAAAATAAATACAATATTACAGTTTATATTACGAGTTCAAACCGGCAACTGCGACGTGGGTCTGACGTCACTTCCGGTGTGTCGGGGAGGATGCTGGGAGCTGTAGTGCAGTTATGGATGAACTCAAGTTGATTTGTTTTACAGAAAGAAACGTTAACTTAGATTTTTTGCACTTCAACTTTTGGATTTTCTAATTCAAAGATCAAACCAGAGCGTAGGTAAGAAATTACACGTTTACGATGTTTATTACATTATTAGCCTATATTACTGCTACGCTATCACCTCAGTTGCTTAATAGTTCTTAAAACTGTTAAGCGTCGGATGCTATCGCCGCCGATAGATTCGCGGTTGTGGACTTTTCATTACCGTAACTCTGTAACCAATTGTACTATCATGTAAATTCAAACGGCATCTCAAAGTAGAGGCATGGGGCTCTTCAAATATGTTACTGTCATTACGGTAATGTGCTTCCGTTGTCCCTCGAAGATGACCAATCAGAGCGCAGATGTCGCCGGAAGTCTCCCAGTCCTTCCACGCTCGCAGTAGTAGAGGAAGTATTAGAAGTTTATCGACATTTTGGACATTGTTGACATCGTTTTGGACATTGGACAGTTAGTCTGTTATTTGGACATGTTTTCAAAACATGTGAAGAAGGAGGCGGACTTTGTGGCGGACGGCGACGAGTAAGAGGCTAGTCTGGTGGGCGGTCATCGCACTCCAGGTAAGTGGCGTCAAAGACTAAATTTCATTATCTAAATTATAACAGCTGGCGTGCAAAGAAGACTTGTATGTTACAGTAAATCTGCAATCTCTGTAAAATAGTGCAGAGTACGGTACTGACGTTCTATAAAAGATACTACTCCACGTGCGCCAGTCTGTATTTCGCGGGAGTAAAGCCACTTGGCGCGACTTGAAGTTTGTGGAGCGCCAAAAATAAGATCCTTTACTATGTTGCAAATAAAATACTAATCTAGTGTATGCATATGTAAAAGACTGCATTAGACATATAAGCTCTAAATTATGAATGCATTGTGGACAAATTCATTGGCAAAATAGAAGCACCAAATAAAAGCTGCTATGTTAGTCATTTAGAGACAGTACCATGTTCTACAGGTTGCATGCATGTACAAAACGTATTGTTCATTGATAATTACTTGATATAATTTATTACAACATTGTTATTGCAGTTGGTAGGAACTAAATAATGTTTTGATGTTTTTTGTTTTTTTTTACAACAAGCCCTGTCATGGAACCTTCAGGAGGTCGCTGTAGGCACCGGGGGCAAAAGAGAGGAGGTGATAGGAGCAGGGCACCCCACAGTCCAGCTCCTAGGACAGGAGGAGCAAAGCAGGATTTTTTGAGGAGGTCAACGCGGGTACCCAGGCCACCACAGCGTCTTATAGAGGAGGGTGTCTCCATGGAGGTGGACAGCGCTGAGGAGAATGGGGCAGTGAGCGAAGGAGAGACTATCCCACTACATTCACCTGAGTAAGTAATAAACTGAAACAAATCTGTCTTTTTATCACAATGTTGTCATACAATTATCACACAAAAATCATTTTTGTTATTGCTTTTTTTTCCAATATGAATTTGAGAGATGGGCCATCTGGTGGCCACAGTCGCAGCCGCTGTAGTCACACGGAGGGAACTTTCAGGAGCCAGTCACCACCTAGTCCCACTTCCAGGGCATGGAGGACGGAAGAGGATCCTGATGTGGCCCCACCAAAACTGAAGTTCATTCCCAGGCGGACACCAGGAATCCAAGCTCCTCTAAATACTGGGACACACACTCCACTCGACATTTTCTCCTGTTTTTTTGATGCAGAGGTGTTGAGGGTACTGTGCTCCAACACAAACAAAAGTGCTGCTCTACACCAGGAGAGAGGGAGAAAGTATCAGTGGATGGACATAACCCCTGAGGAGCTGAAGAAATTCATTGGCCTTCTGCTCTACATGGGAGTGATGAATCTCCCTAAAATGACAGACTACTGGAGAAAGCAGACCATCTTTGAAGTGCCCTTCCCTGCTACTGTCATGCCACGAGACAGGTTCAGGAGCATTTTGTCATTTTTCCACATCAGTGACCCTGCAGAAGATGTCCAAAATGACCTAGCCAGGGGAACTGAGGACTATGACCTCCTTCACCATGTGCAGCCACTGCTTGACATGCTGCGGACCCGCTGCATGGCTGTCTACCATCCTCGGCAGCACATTTCAGTGGGTGAACGGATGGTGGCCACCAAAGCAAGGCTGTCGTTAAAGCACTGCATGATTGACAAGCCTACAAAATGGGGCCTGAAATTTTTTGTGTTGGCGGATAACTATGGCTACACGGTCGACTACCAGCTGTACACCGGAAGGTCCAAATCCCAAGGCTCAGTGAATGGACTTTCATTTGATGTTGTTTCCTCCCTTGTCAACAAGGACTACTTGGGAAGTGGGTATATTGTTTATTGTGACAATTTTTACACCAGCCCACAACTATTCCGCCACCTGGGTCAGCAAGGATTCGGAGCCTGTGGAACTTACAGGCAAGGGAGGATCGGGGTTCCCACGACACCGGAGAACGCCCTGACAAAGAGATCGCCGCGAGGGTCCATTCGCTGGTTGAGGGATGGGGACCTTTTATTTGTGAAGTGGATGGACACAAGGGAGATGTCCATGTGTACAAATGTCCACTCGGCGTACACTGGAGAGACGGTGCTGCGGTGGAGGAAGAAGGCAGATGGCACGTTTGAACGGGTGCCTATCCCCAGGCCCACAGCAGTGGGTGAGTACAATCGCTACATGGGAGGAGTGGACACATCTGACCAGCTGCTCGGCACCAACACGGTCCACAGGAAAACGAGGAGGTGGTACATCGCTGTTTTCCAGCACATGTTGGACATTGCTGTCACCAACAGCTTCATCATTTCAAAAGAGCTGTCGACCATCTGTGGCGAGAGACCCCCCACAAGGCAGGACTTTCAGGAGAAGCTAACGTCACAACTTTTAGGAGATCCCCTTAAAACACAGCCAAAAGTGCCCACATCTAACCACTTCCCTGTCCCCACCAGCTCTGGACAGTCAAAGAGCCAAAAGGCCAGCATGGGACGGCGTCAGTGTGTGCTCTGCAGACGCTGCACTCCCTGGCAGTGTGAGGAGTGTAAAGTGGGACTTTGCATGCAGCTGGACAGGAACTGTTTCAGGATGTATCACACTATTCATTTTGTGAATTAATATATATAATGTTTCACTGTTCATGTTTATTTTTCAATTCATTTTGTAATTTCATGTATATAATATTGCACTTTTCATGTGTTCATTTATTTTTCAATTTCCTCTTCACTGAAAGAATCAAAAATAATTTCCGATTTTCTTGTTGTTGTTTTTTCACTTGCTATTATGATCAATGCACTGATTTTAAACTATTGCTAAATATTCCAGAAAGGATATTTTACCAAAGATTACAAACTCATAAGTTAGTAGAACTTCAGATATTCTTTAATAGACATTCCAAAAAATATGAAAAGTCTAGGTGAGCTATAATGGTCTATAATGTGCTCAGTCCTTAAAGGGTTAATAGCTCTATTATTCAGATTTTTTTCCTTTTTGTTTGTATGAATAAAGTATAGTAATAAGAATATTTATAACAGATTAGATGCAGATCCCTGTAACCCCTGATTGGGAAACATAGCAACAGTCTGCCTACGTGATGGCTAGGTCTGAGAGGAAATAATGACCAAAACTTTCATTTTTTTTCCATTTTCTTTATTTATCCAGGGAGAGCCCAATGGGATTACCAGACTCTTTTTCATGAGTGCCCTGTTAAAATACAGAATAATACAAACAAAACAAAACAAACAAACAAAACAACTAACTGCGTAGGTCAGTTTAAAACATTAAAAACAGGAGCAGGTGTGATTATAAATGTTCCAGATTATTTAAGTGCATTAGTGGCACCAGTGGACCCAGTTTTGCTTGTAATGTACAAATAAACATGGCTCCATTTGAATAATAACTGACATTTTTTAAATTCCACACTGAAATAAGATCTGTGGCTTGAAAAGTTGGAAATAGGTCACGAGGTCAAAACATTTTAAATATTAAAACTTGTTTGTGTACAATAGGCCTGTGTATTTTTCATTTATAGCCTTGAATATGCTCTAAACCTTACAAAGTTCTGCCTCTGCCTCAGTACAGACAGGCGCAGCTGCAGTATTAACAAAGGAAATTCCATATCATCCAACACAAACACTTCCTCTGCCCTGCTCCAGACTCTGCCCACGGGGAGGGCAAAATTACAGCCTCCGCCAACAGCAGCCCGAGCCCTGGACAGACGGAGCAGTGAGCAGCCAGTCACATCCAGCGGGGGGCGTCTACAAGAGCAACTAAGACGTTCAAAACCTGGAGAAGTACAGGGAGAGAGAGGGAGAGACAGCCACAGAAATGGACAAATGGACAAAGTGAGGACTTGTCTGATCCAGGTGAGATTACAGAGGCGTTATTATTCATTCTTACTACTGTATGGACAACATTAGAGGCAAGACAACAGCACTTAACTGAAGAAGAAGTAAAGATACAGACTGTTATGCTAACTTAAGTTAACAGAGTTAATGTATAATTTATGCTAACGTGATTTTGAAAAACTATTTGCTGTTGTTTTTCCTCTTTGACACTGTTCACAGGTCATTTCATGTATTAGATAAACCACTATTTTGTGCATTTATAGGACTGAGGAGGAGACAGCTGTCTGGATTACAAAGTATTTGAAGCATTTGAACACTGTGGGGAGGGTCCATGTTGATAAGATGAAATATGAGCTGAGGTTTGGAAATGGGCTGTAAATCCGAAGTGACCCAGAAGCCGAAATTATTTTCATAGTTTTGGTCGACAAAGTTACGATTTGAGGCAGTCACTTTATCTCTCCGACCTACATAGCCACGTAATCTTCTCCGTATGTTTTTGATTTGTTGCGGCTTAGTTTGGTATGCTTTTTACCTTATGAAAAGATTGGTTCAGGTATGTATTTATTTCACACATAGGTTCCTGAGGATAAATGGTTATCTTTAGTAATATTAATACATAATAATACATAACACTAGTGCTTTTCAAGGTGTTGATTGGCCAGAGTCCCTCAAGCCTCCTGTTGTGCACAAGCATCAGCTGTTAATTGTGGTAAGTGTGTGCCAGGTCACGTGTGCTAACTGCTCAGGTGTGAATGGACTCAGGCCCTGTCAGCGTTTATAGCACGAGTAACGCAATGAATCTGTAAGCAGTTTATTTGGATTTTAATCCCCAGAACTAAGGCCGCACAATTTATCACAATCAAATCGAAATCGCACTTTGAAGGGCTCAGTTATCACATCACAAAGGCAGAAATTCCTCAGGTAATAGAATGTCCTCGACAAAAAACAAAATATCCTGTGTCTTTATTGAAAAATCTTGTTGTATCTGTAGTTTAGACTAGGGATGCACTGTTATGATATCAACGCTGATATTGAAAATTTTGATATCGGCTTCCAAGATATCGGTTCAGTCCCATTTTGGTCTATAAATTGGTGTAACAAGATGATTTACTGGACAGTGTTGACTCAAAACATTGGCCAGTAAATTCAGTGTTTTCTATTCAATGTAATTCAATTCAGTTTTATTTATATAGCACATTTAAAATACAACCTAAGCTGCCAAAAGTGCTTCACATAAACAACAACAAACAAAAACAGATATACAGAAAGTACGACACATAGAGAAAGACCAATAAAACAATAAAACACCAAGATATCCTGCCGAGCTAGAACCAAACACCAGGGAGAAAAGGAGGGTTTTTAGTCGGATCTTAAACTGCGCTATAGACTGAGAGGATCTGACAGACAGAGGGAGGCTGTCAGGTTCATAATATTAAACTTGTATTTTTACAAAAATGTTCTGTTGTTACAAAACATGTTTGGATCATTTTTTTACCTTCTGATGTTTGTGTTTAAAGGAAATAAATACTATTTTCAGTCTCTGTCCTAGTATCGGTTGTTATTAGGCAGATACTTAAAGCCAAAGTATCGACATCGGTATCAGAACAGAAAAAGTTGTTACAAACCTTTATAAACATGTTCTGAGATTAATGGCATTCTAGTTTTATGAGTTCATATTTCTTTTCTCTTCTTTCAGATACTCCTGCTCAGGGGGTTTTTCCAAAATTGTTTAGCTCTACCCAGAACAGCATCACTTTTATTCTGTATCATTCTATCTAAGGCAATGTAAAGTAGACGTTCTTATCCTCCATAGAAGCGGCGGTTAAACTCAGTGCAGCGCATGAGGAATGTTGGCCCTGAGTGTTGGTCAGGAATAGGCCGAATACCGAGCAGGAGGATTACTGTGCTTGTTTTAGGTTGATTAAATAAACCCTGAGAAGGCTCCCGGTTATTTCCACGTATTGGTTGTGCAATTCCTGCTCCTTTGCATTTAATGAATTTATATTTAACCATTTTACCTTTTTGTTCTTTTTTTGCAGGGACTTATCCTGACCTGAATAACTCCAGCCACTCCAGTATGAAGTCCAACAGCTCTGGCTCACACGTTGTCGACTCTCTCACTGCGGGCTCCGCCTCCTGCAGCAGTGACGAAGACGTACCTGAGGTCAGCTCTCAAAGTGACCTGGACAGTGTGACCTTTGACCCCTGTGAGGGTTCTGCCGATAGCGAGGTGCCGTACCCCTTCACCGGGCTCCAGGAGGTGGGGCTGGTGAGGAGCCACATCCTGTCTCTGACCCAAAGAGTGCAACTGAACCGCAGCATCCTACAGCACCTGCTCAGGGCACCTGCAGCTGACGGCCAATCAGAGAGAGGAGGGGAAAATAACACAGGTACTGCACATAGTCGTGATGAAATGATGTCTATGCACATGTTTAAGTGTAAAAGGCTTTCAGACTTAGGAGGAGACAGTAACGCAGGTACTGTACTTATTTATGATGAACTTACACTGTGTCTGCACATGTTTAAGTGTAAAAGGCTTTCAGACGTAAGTGGATTGTTCTGTGTTGTCCTTTCTTTAATATGTAGTAATTGGTTTCTATGTTTCCCGGAAAATGGAAATCATTATAGAACGCCCTGAATTGTAGTAATATGTTTCCCGGAAAATGGAAATCATTAGATCCTTCGTTTTAATCTGACATATTTACACTGTTATTACAGATGTCCAGTGGTGGAAGAAGTACTCGATTTTGTTACTTAAATAAAAATACAGATACCGGAGCAAAAAATACTCAGGTAAAAGTAAAAGTATCACATGAAATAATCTACTTAAGTAAAAATATTAAAGTACCTGTTTAAAAATGTAAAAATTTCATTCAGATTTTAAGCCCCTGTAAGGCTTTAAATGATTTAGATACAGATTTGTGCTGAATTTTGTTCAATAGAAACAATTACATTGATATTTTTTTCTAGCTGTATTTATTTGTATATTTTTGTTTTGCTCAAACTATGAACGTGTTAAAAATAAACCCTCAGCCTTTTCAGCAGGTCTCAGACAATAATAAAAATTACTTTTACTTTTCAGTCCAGTTAAAAAATGTAGTGGAGTAGAAAGTACAGATGCTGCTCTCAAATGTAGTGAAGTAAAAGTAAAAAGTATCCACTGTAAAATGTACTTAAGTAAAGTACAGATACCTAAACATTTGTACTTAAGTATAGCACTTTACTACTTTTACTTTGTTACTTTCCACCTCTGCAGATTTCCATTAATATGATCAAACAACACATGATTCTCAGATTAAATGTATTCTCCAAAGATAATAATAAAATGTCTTATTTGGGTTTTTCTTATGGTTTTCATTTGAACTGAACTGTATTTTTGTTTTTTCAGGTTCTGATTTAGACGTGTCAGATTCAGAGGATCAGCAAAATGGACACAAACACAGGTACCTGCTCTCGTGGTCATGAAACATCATTTTACACAGTTTTACCACCATGACGATCCCCAGACTTAAATATTTGGAAATATTGTGATGAAATAACATGATGAAATCTTTGTTAGTCACACAGTATTTTCATTTTTATCTGCCAGTCTTATCTGTTAGCTCTGTTTGTGTCAGTGAGTCGATGTGGAAACTGGAAAAACACACAAAAAGCCTATGGCCATGTGGGATTAAGTAATGTTCTTGCAATTACAGGATTTTGTATGAATTAAGCATAATCCACAGTATCTTGTTAAATCCTGCCATTATAAAGAGTTAGAGTTAGAGGAATAGGGGCAACAGTAGCTCAGTTGGTAAAGTGTTTCCCCAGTGGTTTGAAGGCTGGCGGTTCGATTCCCGCTCTCGACATAAACATCATTGATTGAGTGGTCAGATCCACTGACCCACAGGTTGGTGGTCCGATTCCAGCTCCCACAGATGAATGCTGTTGTTGTGTCCTTGGGCAAGACACTTAACCCACCCCACCTCAAGTGTCTGCGTGTGTGAATGTGTGAATGGGTGATAGTTTCTTGACATAAAGCGGTTTGAGTGCCTTGAAGGTGGAAAAGCGCTATATAAAAATGTGACCGTTTACCATAACATTTGAGTAAAATTATGTATGTAGACTTTATACCTTTATATTATACCTTTATACATTACATACTTTGAACTACTTTTCATATTTAAAACTAAGAAAAATAACTTTAGCTAGCTTTAAAAAAAACACATTCAAACCCATTGTGACACAGCCCATCCACAGTGCTGATGTAAACAGTGTGTCAGTTCTCGTCAGGTTAATTAGTCCTGACTAGCTGCTCTGTCTAATCCTCCTTCCTCTGTCCAATGCGCCAATGGAGTGAGCTGACGTCAGCCTCACCCCTCCCCCACCCCCTTCCCCTGTCCCGGGCCTGTGTCAGACCCTTTGTGCCAGCTCGGTTGCCGCAGCAGCAGCAGTGTGCGGACGGCGCTCGTATGAAGCGTCGCCCCGAGCCCCTCAGAGCCGACCACAACCTGCTGGCCCCCGACGCGCGCTTCTTGTGAGTAATCGGCCATTCTTTCACTCAACAATGTTTATTTTATGTTTGTGTGTAACTTAAACCAGTCACATTCAACAGGTGTATCAACTGTCTGAGCCGCCCACATGACTGACGCTGTTTCTATTGTATCTAGACTTATGGTCCTGTCCTGTCTTGGTATAGGCCTATATTTATTTATATGATATTATCGTGAAAGCAGTTATAGCATTATTTTCATCTTGCAACTTTTTTTAAATTAAAAACTCAACTTCGATACTAAGGAATAGGGTTGATTTGATCTTGATTTCAATACCACAATGATAATTTTGAATAAAAACATTCTTTCATTGTAAATAATACTACTTTTTTATGTTAGCGTGTGGTCTCTAGTGCTAATAAAGCTCGCAATCATTCTATCATTTTTCTTAGTATCGATACTTGTTCAAATGAGTATCTAGTTTCGATACTAGTTTTAGTATCGATTAGTATCTGTTTTTCGTCAGCCCTACCTCCTGCAACGATTCTTTTTAATAAGCTAATCTTAATTTGAAAGTCATACTCATTGTTTTCAGATAAATAATTCCTTCTTGATTTGAAAGACTTTGAGAGGACCCATAGAGGATATGGATATTCAAAAAACGTAATATTTTATTTGAATTCCTACGACCATGGACCATAGCTTGAAACCCATGAACACAAATCTTGGGGCTCATTTGACTTACAGCCAAATGAATTCTCCTATATGTTCCTATATCAATATAAAGTCTCATTTACATAATTGTCACATTAGTTGAAGGTTTTGGTCTAATTGCGTCCCAAGAGTAAAGTTGCACATGGGGACGTCACACACTGTCACATGTGCTCCAGTGTGGAGAGCCGTTATGTTTTATCTGCTGCTTCCTGTCATACTGTGGCGCTGGCAACAACACGTCCAGCTACGCCTGTCACTATAATCACTACATCAACTTATCCTTCAATATATATTTTGGGGCTTAGTATTTATCGACTTTTTCATCGCAAAATTGGAGAGATTTTTGTTATTTTTGAGCCGTAGGCGGTTGAATAAGTCACTTCTATGGCTAGTTATTTCTTCATTCGGCTGTTTATTTGTTGCAGCTCATGTCTTTTAATGATCCTGTCTTTTTATTATTTTTGTTGTAATACGCTAAAATTTGAGCCATAGGCGGTTGAATAAGTCCCTTCTATGGCTAGTTATTTCTTCATTCGGCTGTTTATTTGTTGCAGCTCATGTCTTTTAATGATCCTGTCTATTTAAAAATGTTTCTTTTGGGATGTATTTATTTAAATTGTGTCAGTGGTGTAAAGTAGTTTCAATATGATCGTTTATCGCAGTATATCTCTATAGCCAGTGCCGGCCCAAGCTTTCAGGAGGCCCTAAGCAAAATTTGCCATGGGGGGCCTCGCCACTTCACAGCCACTTGGGATAAACTTGATAATTCACAGCTCACAACATGGCACACAGCTGTACTCATGTCCGCTAACTGTTTTTATTACCAACATCAAATAGAAATACTAAGGTGATAAAAACAAATTGTAGGGCTAAGAACACGAGAACAGCATCAGTCTAACTCATACTTTTTCCCTGTTTTTTGATCAATTTTAATGTTTTCCAGTTGGGTAGGTGCAATGCAACATTTTTCAGCACTCTTTGGGGGCCTCTGGTAGCCTTGGGGCCCTACACAGCTACTTAGTCCCCTTTTTGGGTAGGGCCGGCCCTGTCTGTAGTAATATATCTTGCTTCAAAATGTGTTATCGTGACTGGCCTACGTACAGCCGGGTTTAACAAGGATTGTGTAATGAAATCATGTTAATATTATTATTTTTAAAGGTGCACAATGGAGATGTTATTGCTTTGCGTTGTTTCATAGTATAGCTTTAGTATTATATGAGTATGAAGATGACCCCCTCACAGTAAGAAGCCATGTTGTTGAGGTATTTCTTCAGCAATAAACACATCTGTGAATAAATGAAAACAAGATAGACATGTTTAATGCCATACTGTGGAACATGTCAGGCAAAGCAACATCTCCATGGAGACAAGCAGAAAAGTAATTTATACAATCAAAGAGCGCATTTAAGAGGTGATCTGCCCCATGTCCAAAGTCATGCATGTGTTAAGAGAATTGCGGACTCAAGTTTGACCCCTTATGTGAAAAAGCAAAACGTTTGAGAGGTGTCTGCATAAAACATACGAAACATATACTGTATTTTCCGGACTATAAGTCGCACCAGCTAAAAAATGTATAATAATGAAGAAAAAACATATATATGTCGCACTTTGGGGGAAATTTATTTTACAAAATCTGAGACCAAGAACAGACATTTTATTTTTAAAGGCAAGTTATAATAATAACAATAAAATAGAGAACAACAGGCTGAATAGCAGTACAGCACGCTAATGTAACACATTTATATTTATTCAGCTACATGAAGCATAGACAACGAACTGAATACGTGTCTGGTATGTTAACGTAAGAGATTAACAGTTAATCCACTGAATTCTTCATCCTTGGTGTCGCTTCTGAACAACTCCCTCTGCTCCGGAGGTAGAAGAAGCTCCGCACCGCGTAGTAGATACTGGTACACGAGCCTAGAGCGCCCCCATGCGGTTGTCAGTGTGACAGTAACGAAGATGTGAAATTATATATTTTAATAATTTCACATATAAGTTGCATCTGAGTATAAGTTGCACCACCGGCCAAACTATGAAAAAAAGTGCGACTTATAGTCCGGAAAATCCGGTACTCATACTTGAATTTATGTGGTTTTATAAAATGTATTAAATGCCATCTGTCTTTGTTTGCCACAGGCCGGGGGTCAGGTACTGTGCCGTCTCCCAGGTAAACTCTCTGCCCGCACATCTTAACAACCCCCCTCACACCCAAGCACCCGGCCGGTCCACGAGACGACGCCCAGAATCCTCCCCAAACCGCCGGCTACGCTTCGAAGATGAAACGGAGAGGGAGGCGGAGTCACGTTACCAGGAGCGACAGAAGAAGAGGGCGGGGCATCGAGGGCAAGATATCCTGGTATCCAAACCAGATGTGTCGCAGTACGTCAACGGCCGGCACAAAGCTATATGTGACGGCCAGTACACGGGTCAGCTAGGGGTCAACCTCCAACTTCACCCCACCCCACCAGTTTACAACCAAAGCCAAATTTTGTATCCAAACCCGCCTGCGAGGCCAGTTATTAGTCTACGCACAGAGCCTATCAAAGAGACCTACATTGGCGTGGTCACGTACAACGATAGCGATGGAGGAGAGGCAAGGGAGCTGGGGGTCAGAAGAAGGACCAATCACGCGAAACAAAATGAACTCCATAAACAAGCCACACCCAGATCGGACTTGCCTATCAACCCGTACGCCCCCGAGCAAACTGTTGTTCATTCACAGATAAAAGTTTCGGACCCATCTACTGCGAAAGTCCACACTTCTCCTCCTTCTCCTCCCACGTCACTCCCAGCGACTTCACACAACGGCAAGCACAATGAGACAAGGACAGAGAGAAAACACAAAAAAAGCAAAGCCAAAGAACAGAAGTGCCAGAACAAGACTGAGGACCACACGGAGCAGAGGGCGTCAGAGGAAGAGATGCCCCGAAAAGAGCTCCAAACTCAGGGAGATTTAAGAGTTGGTGAGGGGAGCCTGGAGGTCAAGTTGTCCAAATCTTCCCCATCAACAGGTCAGTAATTATAATGTGTCAATCAAAGTTATAAAGGGGCCATATTACGCTATTTCTGATCTATGTTATAATGTTGTTTCCTCGTCACAAACATAATAATGCAGGATTACTCTGACATGTGTGAATGAAACAAAACACAACTCCAGGTATGTTTTTGAGGAGGTAACAACATTATAACATGGCTTAAAGTTCACAAGAGTAAATTTATCATAATATAGGACCTTTAACAGCAAAATGCCTACTGACTTCTATAGCATTCTTCTTTCTGCAGTGTTCTCTTGTGCTCACATGTTATTACTATTTCTCACACAGGGGATCAACAAACAGCATCTAAGTCCAACGGAACCAAAAGATCAAAACAGCCAGTGAGAGCGGAGCATCACTCCCCCCTTGAGCCGTGAGTGTTTGAAACCAAAGATTGTGTTTGCAAAGTTTTTTTATGCTTTAGACCTCATTCTGAAGTGTTAATATTGGGTTTTCCACCTTCAAGTCACTCAAAGCGCTTTACATCAAGGAACCACTCACCCATTCACTCACATATTCCTACACCAGTGTGCTCAGACACTGGGAGTGAGGTGGGTTAAGTGTCTTGCCCAAGGACACAACAACAGCATTCACACGGTGGGAGCTGGAATTGCACCGTCAATCTGTGGGTCAGTGGATTTTACCGCTCTACTACTGATGTTTATGTTGAGAGCGGGATTTGAATCGCTCAGAACCTTTGGCTCAGTGGACAAACTCTACCAACTGAGCTACTGTCACCCCAAAGTACTAGTCTTTAAGTATTTAAGTCACTCTCTAAAATAACATCTGAAGTTAAGGCAAGACAAGTTTATTTGTATAGCACAATTGGTAGACAAAGTAATTCAAAGTGCTTTACAGAATAAGAAAGACATTGACAAAGTAATCAAAGTGCTTTACAGAATAAGAAAGACATTAAAATCACAATACAACAAATCAAAACATAAATAATCATCATAAAATTAAGATTCAAAAAGAAGAGTGTGGAATAAAAAACGTTCAGTCACACACACAGTTGCGTAGTACCCGCCTCTGTACCATATATTAATGAAATGAATAAATCCATAGTTTTTCACTGTGTAAGTGTCTCTCTGTGTCTCAGGGTGGAGGGCTCTCGTCTGTCTCTTCGGCGTCTCTTCTCCTCTGTCCGGTTGGGGCGCAGTCGGAGCAGCAGTCTGGACAGGACCAACTCAAGGCCGAGCTCTCCTGCGCCCCCTTCAGGTCACACAAAGCCCCACGGCCTCCTGAAGAAAACGCCCTCTGTTCAGTCCCTTACCATGGTGCGTAGAAAAATATTTGAAAGATAAAATTGACTTTGCTAGTTGCTTGATTAGCTGTAATAATATAAAATAATTGAGAGTAAAGGTTTAAATGAATATCTAGGGTTGGGCAAGTAATTACTGTTAATGGAGGGTTTTAATTGAGGGGGCTACAGCCAATCTTCTGCGAAAGGACGAAATATTTTTGAATATTTTTTAAAGTTTTTATTTGTTTCTAAAATTGTACCAAAAATCATGATTGATCAACATGAGAAACGTTTTTATTACATCTCCCCCAGGCCTAAGAATATCTGTTTTCTGATCTATGTTATAAAGTTGTTTCCTCATTTTTTTTTCTTATTTTCTTATTTCATTGTACTGCAGGGGTCACCATTTTTAAAGCTAAGGAAGTCTGCCTCTGTTCAGAACTTTGTGTCGGAGCAGAAAAAGAAAGATCGCTCTGAAAACTACAAACCCGGAGCTCAAAGGTATAGCTTGTACTTCCTGGTCTTGGCGTGGTTGAGTCCCTGTATGTGACCCATGTTGTGCCCACAGCGCCCTGCACCGGTGCCTCAGTGTGGAGGACGTGAGCTGCCCGAGCTCCGTGCGCTCTGTCGGACGCATTCTCCAGGTTTACACTGACGGGACTCTGCTTCTGGAGCTCAGCCGACCCAAGAGCCAAACCTACGGCTTTATTATCAGCAGAGGGAAAGGACGGACTGACTCAGGTATCACTGTGTTTACCTATGTCTGTTATATTATAAAGGTTCTGTAATGTGACGTCTGCTGTCAGTCGTATTATAAAGGTTCTGTAATGTGACGTCAGCTGTCAGTCGTATTATAAAGGTTCTGTAACGTGTTCTGCTGCTGTAGGTGTGTACGTGGAGGACATATTGGACAGCAGCACTGAAAAGCTGTATGCTGGGCTGTTGTCTGTGGGAGACGAGATCCTGGAGGTGAATGAGGAGAAAGTGGCCTGCCTCAGTCTGGACCAGGTGACCGAGCTGCTGAGCCACAGCAGCAGTGTGACAGTGCGAGTGCTGCGGCAGAGGAAGCCTCCCTCGCGATGACGGGACCAAGAACACTCCTGACTGCAGCCTTTAGCGCTAGAGCTTCAGCTGCAGATAACCTGTGCTTCTCAAAGTCACTTTGCTGTTTACTTTTAATATATAATAATTTATTTGCCTGTCACAAAGTTGTCTTGCATCATAATATTGGTTTACATCAGCCTACGCAGTATTTTTATTTACCTGTTATGTATTTATAATGATTATTTATAACTCAGCTGTGTCTTAATAAAGACATTGTTTTGTTTTGAGATACTCAACTCAGCTCTGGTCTTTTATCAAAGTTATATTATTGTCTATTTCATTTTAGTTTTACATCTTTGTGCAGATCATAACTGCATTTCTGGAGTCTGAACAGAGGACTCATATTTAAGACGTTTTCCCCAGGACTTTTATTGATCACTGATCAATAACAAAGCTTCAGTTCTTTCTTTTCAACATTTGTCGACGGAAAAAATAAAGTGTTATCCTGAACAGAATGAGTATGATTACAGTTTAGTGGTTCATAACATGATGGATATGTGAAGGTTCACATTGGTTAACATATTTTATAAAACAAATATAACAGACAAAAGTTTAGTTAACATGGTTAATGTTACAGTGGTAAGTTTTAAATAAAACTAACCCTAACTAGTCAGAACAGAAGTGAACTCTGGTACATAAATGAGATGTTAACATGGTTTACATCACATGAAGTGTCCGATATGTTCAGAAAATAAAACATGAAATCACACAGACGTCACACACTTACAGTCCTGCTCCTCCTCATGTAGATCATCAATACCATTTATGAAAGTTTTCTTAACACAAACACTGGTTTAAAAACATTTAAAATGTCATTTTATCACGAGGTAAATCCTTTTACCATGTTTTATGCTGCTTTTATGCAGTAACACTCCACTGAAGCGAGAAAAGTATAAATATTACACATTATTACAGTCATTATTTTTGTTGGTATTAGGGCTAAATAATGAGCCGACACTGAGTGGTGATTCAAATTAAAATTATCCAAAAAACTAAAACTATGACATATCTTGAAAACTTGGAAATTCGCCCTGTGTACCGTGTGTGAAACAGGACCATGCATATCCGCTACGACTGAAACACTACAGACTGAAACACTACAGACTGAAACTAACAGAAATAATCAAAGCGTTTACAGCCAAACAATAACATGAGTATGGCTTTCAATAATATTAGCTCAGCAGCAGAGAAAGCCTTCGCCCATTTCCATCACAGCAGTAGAAATTCAGTCAGTAAATGCAAATAAAATAAAACGTAAACATAAAAGACTTTAGTGTTCTAGAATCTTTGCAATTTTTTCCAAAAACGTATAATTAGAACCAAAAATTAATTAGCTAAAGAAAGAAAATTGGGTTTTCCTGGTTAGCTCAACTTAAAACACAAATTTCCGTTTAATAATGAGAAAAAAGAGTTTTGAGTGAACGCCAAAAGACCCAAAGTGCCTTTACATTTTATCAAAAAAGCAGGTCGTCCAGTGCAGTCCAGTCGTCCTGTCACAATAACGTCACATGCTTCAGTGTTCAATTTGAACCATTATTACTTGGAGAAAAACAGCTGCACCATGATAACTTCATATGCAAAAAACAAACCAGGACTAAACCAGGATCGAACGAGGCTTAGCCAAAAGTGAGAGACAAATTAGGACTTTTAGATGTGAAATGATTGCATATGTTTAAAAAGTATCACTCTAGTCATACACTGGAAGTAGGAGTTTAAACGTGCTCGACATGGTCATTATAAAAAGGATTTTAAAAAAAGAGATGGAGCTGAAAGTGATTGTGCCGAGGCAAAGGTAAATCCAACAGTTTGCAGCCGATGTGTAGGAGTGTATAAGCAAGTTATTCACCTGTCTATAACAACAGAGGTCATATCAGTCTCCTCATTATTATTATTATTCCATCATTTTTTCAAATAGTTTTAAACAGCCAACTTCATCGACTAAACAAGATCATTTCACAGTATGATCGCCAGGCTCCGCAACATGACGCAGATATTTTTAAATGGTTGAAGACGACTGAGTCACATAAAGTCGGAGTGTAGAGAGAGGATTAAGACATGTTTGTGATCTGAAAACCATCCGTCAATCAAAGGACCGCAAAGAGGATGATGATGACGAAGAGGATCCCCAGCAAAACGCCGATAGCGCACCACTGTCTGCGATCTAGAGAGACACGGCTGGTTAGGGACGGTTTGAGAGGTTATGGTTTGTGAATGTGTTAACTACGGGCTCATTACCGCTGGTCATGTGGGAGACTTTAGCCAGTTTCTTCATAACATTGTCAAGTTTGGATTGAGTGTTGTCCATCTCGTGACTGAAATCATCCAACATCCTGAGAACAGAAGAGGCAGCAGTGAGACAGGGGACTGAAATAGAGCCATGTGTATGTAGCAGTTTTAGAAATAATCTCTTACACAGCCTGTTCATCGAGCTCCATGCCGATCCGCTCAGACATGTTCTTTAACACTCCGATAGTACCAGACACAAGCTCCAGCTGCTCGTCCTGTTGTCCTGCGATCAGCTAATACACAAACAAGGTGTCTTCAAACAATTGTGTTACAGCCAAGAGTCCAAAGTTCTACAAATAGTTCTACAATAGTCCAAAGTAGCATTTCTACAAAATGAATATCACAATAATATTGATCCTTATATATTTTATAAAAAGCATTTACGTGTTTACACCTTACACAAATGTTCAGTGCGTTTGTCAAACTCATGGTCACATCTGAAGTGTAACTGTACCTGTTGCTGGGTCTGCTGTTCCTCGATAAACTGAGAGTTAGCGTTCTGTAGCTGCCGATCCAAGCGGCTGTATTTATCTGGCCCCGGCTGCCAGATAGGACCCTGAGCACCTCGCTCTCCAAGCAAAGCCTGGAAATAATGTCACAGTTAATACGATGTAAATAAATGAATTATAACTGTGAGCACAATATGTTCTCACCTGTTTATTCGTTTTGTCGAGTGACACAGCAGCAGGACTGGACATCTGCTCCTTCATTTCCTGAAGAAAAGCAGCAAAAGTGAAGACTTTGTTGACCAAATAAAGAGACTTTACAGAAAGGGAGACAGTACCTTTACAGTTTGTCTGGTGTTGGTGATAAAGGCTTTCCTCTTGGACAGCTCAGCTGCATCCAAATTAAACTTCTTTGGGTTTGACTCCACAATACGTTCACAAGTCAAGAACCGTAACCCAGCGCCACAAAGCCTTCAGTGAATGTAACCACAGCCGAACAGAAACACACAGTTGGCACAAACATTATTAAAGGATATTGATAGTCTCGTCCAGGTCTTCCAGGTCCCACTCGATGGAGCGCAGGCTGTTCCTCAGCTCGTTCGTGGTCCAGTCCATCTCCTCCTTCGACGCTCCTCCTCCTTCCTGCAACAGCTCGCTCCATCTTTGGTGCAGGCTCTGCGCTGCATTCACTGCCTTCTGCACTTCCCTAAACACGTGTGATTAAACACATATGATTACACAAAACACCAAATAAAATCAGACGATTGGTTGAGAAAAAGACTTTTGGTGAGTGAGTCTGTTAGAGGCTGTTTGATACTCAGTTTGTTAGTTTTAAGTAATGTGGTTTCTGTGTGTTTGAGTATTTAGTTTTAATCATGTTAACACCGATTAGTATCTGAGTATCCTTTCTTTTTTCTTTTTGGCAACACTACTTCAGACCCATAGAAACATGGACAGACCCATGTTTATTTCACTTTAAATCTGATTATCCCTTGTATCATGTGTAAAGAGCTGGATCTTTGTGTTGTGGCTCCTTGTATCATGTGTAAAGAGCTGGATCATTGTGTTGTGGCTCCTTGTATCATGTGTAAAGAGCTGGATCTTTGTGTTGTGGCTCCTTGTATCAAGTGTAAAGAGCCTCTCTCTGCGGCAGACTCACTTAAACACTTTACATTACGTTGTGTCTCGTTATTCTGTGTGATCTCGTCGTTGTAACAAACGCGCTTTAAGATGTCTGGACTGAAGTGCTAGCTCCAGAGTTAGCATCCCTTTAGCGTGCACTGTTCGCTCTGTGCGGTTTGTTCTTACCCTTTAACGACGAAAAACGGATCCTCCATGGACATCCTCGCGGCTTCAGTCAGACCGTGGCTTCACACATCAGAGTCTCTGCTCGTTTATGGACGGAAATATCCGGTGTTTAAGTTAAAACGAAGCTCCCTCTGCCTCCGACCGACGCCGCGATCCGCTTTGTTTACATGCAGCAGCAGCAGCAGCAGCAGCAGCAGCAGCTTCCGCAGCGGAAACCACCCCGTGACGTCATTTTGGTGGGTGGTGAAACGTCATGGAGGTGGGCGCGTGGGGGGGGCGCAGTGTTTGGCTCTTGAGTGGGAGATTTTTACAGTGACGCAAAGACTTATGTAAATCAAATATTTGTCTTAAATTAATCTGGTTGTCAGAATAAATGCTCCTCCGGCCACTGTCTTATTCCCCAAACTTAGATGATTTCATATTTAAATGATTTCATACTTACATGATTTCATACTTAAATAATTTCATATTTAAATGACTTAATGCTTAAATGACTTCATACTTAAATGATTTCATATTTAAATAACTTCATGCTTAAATGACTTCATACTTAAATGATTTCATATTTAAATAACTTCATGCTTAAATGACTTCATACTTAAATGACTTCTTACTTAAATGATTTCATATTTAAATGACTTCATACTTAATGATTTCATCCTCTCGTGGTCAAGGTATCGTCTAGAAAAGTGTTTTTCAAACTGTGGTACCACTGGTGGTGCGTGAGGTCCTCTGTCCTTCATGTATATCATATCTTTTTACCGTCTTAATGCGCCTCTGATTTTGTATGTTATTTACTTTCTGATGGTCCAACCTGACCTTCTCCAGCAGGTGGCGCCATTTCTCTGGGGGCCGTGAGGTTCTGGGTTCTTGGGTTGTCCTCTGAGCAGAAGGCTTGTGCATCCTGCCTCCATCACTCAAATGAATCTTACACCAGCCCCCAGATTTCCTACATTTAATCATTTTGAGAATTTTGTTTTTATTCTCTACACATTACAACACATTTGACACATGTAGAACATATTTCAGTATCTGCTTAAATTGAAGTTAGAGACATCATTTTTATTGTAGCAGCAGAGACTATTTTGATAATGACTGATTAAATTAAACCTATAAAAATAAAGGAAAATAAGACAAATTTGAGTTGTTACAGTCAATATTCCCCTGACATGATTCAAATCTGGCTCTCATTAAAGTGTATACGACAGGTTGGACTACTCATTTAATAAAACATAGTTAACATAATTTCTACTCATTTTACTTACTGGTTGGACACGGGCAGCAGATGTGACATGTGCAGAGGTAATAGGCCTACACTATAGTTACTGCTGTGCACAGAAGTTAGTGAAAATGTCCCTGCATTTGAGAGAATTTTCCGTGTTGATGACAGAGGTAGTCAGGAAAGCTGACAAAGGGGAAAGTGTCACAAATACCTACCTGGTTTAAAGTCTGCATGGATAGACCAAGAAAAACAGTGTAAGGTGTAAGAGGCAACTCCAAACATATCCACCTCATCGTGGCCTTTGAGGACGACCTCACAGACCAAACCAGAGCTGTCCTCTCCCAGCTGTACAGAGAACATGTCTTATACTTTACCCCGTCCCTCTGACTGAGGTGTCTGCCTCACCGAGGGGAAAGCCTGCCTCATCGCCCCCTCAGTCCCTGGACCCAGCAGAGTCCTGTGAGGAAAGGTGACAGCAGACACTTGTACAGTTGTCCCATAGTGAGAAGACGATGGGTGGTCGACCTGCTCGACACTGAAGACAGGAGGAGGAGAGTGACAGTCTCTCTGTCGTCTCATCCTCGTTCATGTGTAAGGAGAGTCTGAGTCCTGGTGCATGTGAACCCATCTTAACTGTTTCCACTGCCATCGAAACAGCTAAGGTGGCAGGAATAGATTATCCCTGTAAGATTATTTCACACACAAAAAAAAAAACTACAGTTGAAGCTTTTAAAAATATTTACTTTTACACATGAGGGGGTCCAGGCAGATGCACTGTAGCCCCTGGATGATTTTGATTTTAAGAACACAAGCAGAATAATATTTAGGGGGTGATGAATCTATCGAAATAACAAATTGTAAGAGTTAAAAAAAAATAAACAAACATTTTAACCTCAAAACACAACTAAACTGGCACTTCACCCAGAACTACCCCACGGGCCAAAACAGGTCTGGAGCAGGTCTACTGTTTGTGCTACTAACCCATAATGGAGCTGTGGAATCTCATTTTGTGAAGGCCATCATCGCACTAAAGTGTTAAAATAAAGCTTTATGCAGCAACTGGAGAGTCCAACCCAAATATCGGCCCAGGCGGGAGAGTTAAAGCCAATATCCGATACGCAAGAAGTGCAAATGTTGGCCTATCTCTAATGGATATTAATGATTATAATTTTAATATTATGAATAGATTCCATATTAAAACAGCTGTTATAGTATTGTACTTTGTCTTATGTGAAAACAACAATGATCTAGAAGAGATCCTCATGGAGAAGTAGCTTTTTTCTGCACATTTTGGTCATAAAATGGCCATAATCTTTGTTGGCGATTCTCACGATTCTATAAAATGTCCCATGAACGATTATTATCGACTCATTTTGATACTGTTTATTGTTCCATCTCTACTGTTTCTGTTCCATTACGTCTGAAAAACTACGATTTGATCCTTTGTAATAAGTGATAAGACTCTTTGTGAGCAGTGGTGGAATTTTCATACAGTTCATTCAAAAAGACCAAGAGATTCCTTTATTTCAGACACATTTTTCTTTTGTTTGAGCACTTTTATTTCTGGTTTCATTTCTTTTCCTTGTTTTCAGCTTTATTCAAAGGCCTTTCCGTGAGTTTTGCCAGGCAATTTGACAATGTGAGGCAGCACCATTTGTTTTAATACATTTTTTTATTTTAAATTCCATATTTTTTCAGCGAACCACTGAATCTGCTCATCCACAGTGAAATACACAGCACGTCCTTTGAACACGCGCATTGCAGCGCTGTCATTTGAAAGGGCATCGCATTATTCAGTCCGCATTGTGTAAACGTCAAAGTGCGGAGGCAGATTACGCACAGACATCCAACCAGCATCCATCTATCCAAGAGCTCCAAACGAAGACACTAAAATTATTACTGCAATAATTATTCCTTATACACAGACACAGGTGAGACTCACCTGGACTCCTCCCGTTTGATGAGCCTGAGTTCAGTTTGGCCTGATACTGCGAGGCGAGCAACAGTTCACTGTACCGACTCCGACCTTACGTTTTAAGTCTGTTTCTCTAATTCAATGGGATACAAGATTTATTTCTATAATACAATTTTAATTATATGCACATTCCCTTAAAAAACGTAAATTCTCATTGAATGCAAATAAAAGTATACGATTTAAAAAAAAAAAAAAAAGTGATGTGCAAGCTACAAATCTTTATACACTAAATAGTATATTGATTAAAAGAGTCACCATCTTTAAATATCTTGGGTTTTGACTTGACGAAAATTTACCTTTTAAAATACATATATCGGAATTATCTAAGTTTAAAATCAAAATTATTATCTTGCTGCAGTTTTAAAACAGCAGAGGGAGCACTTGCATTCAAAACACCAGGGCCTGGTTAGTACTTGGATGGGAAACCGCTGTGCGCACCAGCTGCCACAGCGCCCTTGGGCAAGACACATTGCCTAGTATGACTGTGGTGTGTGTGTGTGTGTGTGTGCGTGTGTGTGTGTGCGTGTGCTGGTGGCTGTCGGAGAGGACGATGGTGCAGATTGGCAGCTTCGCTTCCATCAGTCTATCCCAGGGCAGCTGTGGCTATAAACAGTATCTTATCATATGTATGGAGTGAATGAATAATGTACGAAACTGTAAAGTGACTTTGAGCATCTGGAAAAGCACTATATAAGATTTTATGCTGATATTGTCCTGTTTCAGACCTGGTTAAGATCTCGTGATACATGCCAAGCTGAATATTTTTGTAGGTGATACTTGGTGTGAAAGTTTTGTGAAACAATGGTCTGGAACAACGTGAATAATAACACAGATAACAAAACGAGGTTTGGGCAGACAGCTGTTGTGAGCCAACTTTACTGAACAATAAAATACATTTGAAGAGTTCGATGATTAAGCTTTAATCTCGCTGCAGAGGCACAGTCATCGTTCCAAATGTGCATCAGCAATGTTTACCACACCCCCAAAATCAGGCAAAACACACCATACATCCACAGTGTTCAGAATTAGTGACTTCAGAATTTGTATCATTAATAAAGCCAGTTTTCTAACGCTGCAAAAGGGAACAGCAGCTCTCATGGCAGGGAGGGTAAAGTGTAGTGGGAAAGGTTAAGCAGATCTGTGCATTATATAGTCCATTTGGGGACATTCATAAGGCATTTGTTGGCACGGGACAGTCATCCACCATCGTGTCCTGGCCAAAGTACTTTTTCTGAGAATTTGGTTCTCATAATAAAACTCTGAAAAAAAATCTCTGTTCTTGTGCTTCAGTCCAGTCTGGTACAAAACACACAACTTCCTCTTGTTTAACATTCACATGTGTTTGTATTTATCATACTGGAGATTAAACTAAGCAAAATGATCTAAACCAGCTATATGGTCTCATTATTAGAGTCATGCTTCATATTTTAGTCAGTTCATTCAGAGCATGAAAAACTGAACTGACTTGAAGCTGGGACCGGACACTAGTGATGCAACAAGAAAGCTTTTGATTTAAACTTGTCTGGTTATTACTTTAGTCTATTTATTATCGATAGTCCAACCAGAAAACACCCTGTTTTCTCACTTTGGATTCACTTAAAATGAGAACTAATCTCAGAAAATAGGTAATTATTATTGAACCCTCTGATAAGCTCACTCGCTGAGGCACAAAGTCTGATAAGTGAGATGATGTCAGTGGGTTTCATGAAGGGCCAGTAGAGGAATTCTGCTCAGCTCTGGAGTCCCAGTCTGTACCTGAAGTCTGTAAAATAGTACAGTCTGTTTGTAAAGGAGTAGGGCTCCCTCCAGAGGCCTCTTGTGCTTCCTGCGGTTGTCTGACAAATGTGGGGCTCGGTGGGGATGTGGCTGTGGATGTGGCTGTGGATGTAGCATCCATCACTGAGTTTTTATTTTTTACTGTTGTGACATCTGGTCCTACTGTACTGCTGTCAGTTTCACTCCTTTGTGTTGCCCCTCCAACCCACACTTCCATATTAATCTCTCCTGCCCTCAGAGTCCCACTGTCCCCTGTAGTGGAGGCAGACCCCACCTCGCTGACCCTGTAATGCACAGTGCTGCTCTGCTGGGCTGAGTTGGACAGAGCCTCAGTGATGATGGCTGCGGTCTGAGCCACCCAGTTGAGCTCAGAGCGGACGTCCCCGGCTGCGGCCTCGGAGGTGGTGGGGTTTGAGGTGGTGGGGTTTGAGGTGGGGGTTGGTGCAGAGGCAGCAGTCTGTAGCTCTGTCTGAGCCCCCGTCTCAGGGCTGGGGGTCACAGGTGAGGGCGGGGCAGCCTCAGGAGCAGGTCCGGGCTGTGCTGTAGCAGAGGCGCTGTCCTGCAGGGCTGTGGGGTGGTTCTGACCCGCCTGCTGGTTCTGAAGAAGCATCTCCTGGATCCGGATTTGTTGGAGGATGGCAGGAAGTTCATAATGATGAAAGAAGTAGATCATGGAGTGCTGTGGAAAAGGGGGCAGATGTTTAAACCAGTGCAAAAGAAAATGTACAAAAAACTTTGCAACCAATCATGACCACTGTTCAAACTGTTTAAATGTAGTGACGTATAGAATACACATGTACAATTTCTTAGAATAAGCGATTCTTTTGTCAGACAGGAGCGTTTGTTTACCTGCTCTACATGTTTTGGCTACTTCCAGGAAGCCTTCCTCACAAGTGTCAGGAAGTGGCCAAAACGTGTAAAGCAGGTAAACAAACACTCACGTCTCACAAACAGAATCGCTAATTCTAAGTTTAAAACTGAAGACAGAATGAACCTTTATTTCTGTATATTAATTGCCAGTTTATTACATAATAAATGTCAAAGTTAAAGATGCTTACCTGGATAAAGAGCCAGGATGTTACCAGGGCCAAGCTGCTGTACTGGCCGTTAAAGCGATAGTGATAAGCATAGAAGGCAAAGTGGTATAAATAAAAGAACCTGTAATACAGCAGAGCAATCAGAGTTTTGTTTTTACCCAAACACTAAAAACTGATTCATCTGAAGTATTCAAAATAAATTTTATATATATATTTTTTTTCTTACAAACCTTAGCCAATGGCGTTTGCTAGTGTTAGTGTGGCAGCAGATAGCATCATATTGGTCAGCTAACCAGACAATGAGGATGATGTAAAAGGCAGTTGTTGTGTCATTAAAGAACTCAGACATAATGGCCTCCATTCCTGAGGATGACAAACACATTCAGTGAATTCAAGCAACCCTCAGGAACTTTCTCCTTCAGGTTTTGAACGTACCAACGAGAGCAAGGATGACTGTGAGCAGAGGGGCAGCAGGGAACGCAATGGTCATGTTCATCTCTAACATCTGAAGAAGGTCCACTGAAAGGCAAAGAACATTTTGTGAGCTTTTCCCAATGAGAACAAACATAACACAGACATTTGATGTAATGTTTTAGGAAACTGACCAATAAAGACAAATATTTGATGGTGCGAATATCTAAGCAGCATCGAAACGGATAAAGTCTGGAACACATAAAACATAAAATTAAGAATTAAAAAATGTAGATATTGTATTATTAGATATTGAATGTTTAACTCATTTACTTACAAAGATTACCATGATGACAAAAGCAGCCAGGTATGACGTCCTCGCCATCCACATGCTGACAAAGCGGTAATGCTCACCAGAAACCACATTCCTCAAGAATCCTAAAAAACATGGTACATTTGAGTAACCTGAAGAGGAGTACAGCCGAACAGCATTTGTATTTTGTGTGCCTAGTTTGACTTTTATCACTGGATTCTACCTTTGTTTTCTTCATTCTCTGCCAGAGCCTTGACACTGGACATCAAGATATCATCGTAGCCTAAAAATTCATCGAGCAAGAAGCGACTAAAGCCATCCCCAAAACAGTCGTCCTTCATCGGATCTAGAACAAAACAAGCGAATGTCAAACGGGAAAGTCACCCATGTGATCAGAGTTATACTGAATCTGATTCTTACCCAGAGTGACTATCATAACAGGGATGTTTAACCTTTGTCTGGTGCTTTGAGACAGGCGCAGGAAGCCATACTCCAGGGAATACTCCACAATGTACTCCTCCTGAGGCCACACTGTATAAACAACATGAATAACAAGGACAGATACAGCCATCAGTGTAAAATGACATCATAAGGATGAGATGAGCCAAAGATAACACAGTCCAGAGGAGCTCAGAGATGACGCAGTGGGAGGGGGAGGGTTTACCTGCTTTGGTTAGCATCTCCAGCTCAGACACAGAGTCCTGCAGCGGCTGCATACCTTTAGTGGCCTGGCTGAAGGAGACGTCCTGGCTCTCGTTCACCGCTGGCCCTCCACCTCCCGCCCCCACAGCTCCACCAACCAGGGAGGGCTTCAGGCGAGGCTCAAGGTCCAGCTCAAACTGGAATCATCATAAAAATTTACTTTTAAAATGGGAGCAAGTTACACCTGCTATCAAAACATTTACTCAAGTTAATATTCTGCTTGTGAGATTTATCTTAAAAGGTCCTATATTATACAAAATGGACTCTTGTGAGCTTTAAGCCATGTTATAATGTTGTTGCCTCCTCAAAAACATACCTGGTGTTGTGTTTGTTTCATTCACACATGTTTGGAGATGTAGACAAACTGATAATAAAGGGTTTTCAAAGCTCAAAATACTGTTCCACCTTGTGATGTCATGAAGCGGTAGTTTTCAAGTTAACAGCTCCTTTTACCTTTTGTTTAGTAGAGATTGGCAAATCCAGAGCTGAAATTATCCAAATGATTCTATGGAGTTTAAGAACACAGCACTTCCTGTATTACCACATGACATCACAAGGTGGAACAGAGTGTTTTCTGTTTGAGAGAAGAACATAGCCTAAATATGCAGGGTTTGTGTGTTAAACATGTGTGAATGAAACAAAACACAACTCCAGGTCTGTTTGTGATGAGGAAACAACATTATTAAACATGTGTGAATGGAACAAAACACAACTCCAGGTCTGTTTGTGATGAGGAGACAACATTATAACATAGATCAGAGAATGGCGTAATATGGGCCCTTTAAAAAAGGAGCAAGTTAAACCAACTATCAAAACATTTAATGATGAAGGGAATGGTTAACTTATTTTCTTTTTGTGAGCACTCTTGAGCAATCGGCCCTTCCTTTTATGTGGATGGGGCAACATGTCCAGGATCCTACTTCATAATAAAGTAACAAGTAAATAAGTAAAATTTTGTCAAACTAGTAAGTACCAAGGTCACATTACACGTCTTTGAGTGTCCAAAAGTGCTATAGACATCCTACGTATTAATATTATACTGATTGTTTGTAGGTAAGGCTATTATGGTCATTTGTGAAGCAGAAAAGTAATTTTTTTTGCTTTATGCTTTATGAAAATACTAAAAAAAATAAATAAAAAAAATGATCATCTGGGAGTCTCAGAACCACCAAGAGTTATATTTTTTCATTCACACAACTGTACTTACATGCACAGAGCTATTGTCAAACATGTCCAGAGTCATCTCCTCCTCTTCCTCCTCTTCCTCCTGCAGTGCTGCCAGGCTCAGTCCAGCCACACCTCCTCCGGTATCCTCTGGTCCCATCTCCTCCTGGAAGCTCGAATCGTAGTACTGAAGAAAAACCGGCGCTCTGGTGGAATTCCTCTGGATCTCCACTCGGAGGATGCCGTCCCGAGGCCAGCGCTCCCTCACTCCCTCCAGACAGTTGATGGGTGATCGTGAAAAGGCGATGTGTATGTAGGCAAGGATGAACAGGACGAACAGTGCCTGTGTTGATGAAATATCATGATTAAAGCTTGGGTACCTGATTTTCAAACTGTGAAAGGAGGATGTATTTAAATGCATTTGTCCATAGCTCTCAAAAACCCTTTAGCGCATCAGCAATAGGCAAGGCAAGTTTATTTGTATAGCGAGAATAAGAAAGACATTAAAGTCACAATACAAACTAATCAAAACATAAATATCATCAAAAAATTCACATTAAAAGAGAAGAATGCAGAATAAAAAAAGCTCTCAGTCATATGCACAGCTCAACAGAACCATTTTGAGCCTGGAGTTAAACATTGTCAGAGCAGAGGCCTGTCTCACATCTGCAAGAAGACTGTTCCAGGTTTTAGCTGCAGAAAACTGCAGCTAAAACCTGCAATTTTCTGGTCTCTAGCAGAAAATTCAGACATGTTCATCAAACAACTTTATTCCAACCAGACCAGAGCACTGCTAGTTCACTAGATTATCAATTTGTGGTTGAAACCCACTACTGAGTCTGACTGTTCCTTATATAGGCATGAGCAAAAAAAATAATAAATAAAATACAAGCAACTAACCTGCCTCAAACTACACTACAGGGAAGTGCACAGTCAAATGTACAATACTGCATATACATATACATATAATCTTAAGGTGTTTCCAATCAAATGAAAAGCAGTCTGTCGATGACTCAGCACTGTTTGGTTTTTGTGTGGAGAAAAGCCTGAAAGCATGACTACTAATCCAATGGAGCAACTTAAGACCCCGACATTCAAGGCAGCGTTTATCCATTATTTTCTCAATTTAATCCCTAATGTGGCCAATATGAGTCTGTAAATTTGAGTTTCCCAAATAAAAGCAACAAATGTTAGTGCTATAGATCACACCTGGAGGAATTATACAAACAAATGTCAGACTTATACTGGCACCCAGGCCTTTCAAATGTCTACTTTTCATCCTGATGCACAAACCAGCAAGCGTGAAAAGTAAATATTTATATGTGCATTACCTTGAGAAGAACAAAGAACTCAAACACCCTCCTGAAGGATGGAGGGAAGAGTCTGGCGTATGTAACAGCCATCTTGAAGAAGAGGGCGTGAAAGAGGCGGTCACGAACATTGATGAGGGGGTTCTGGTTGATGTTGGGGTTCCGCAGGCGGTTGTTGTTATTGTTGAGAGGCACATTGTTGTTGGGCGTGTTGTCCGACATGGTCTTTCGCAAATGTGGACTGGGGTTTGGGAGGAATCAAGGTCACAGTCAGCTCAGGTCACTCTGCACAGAAATTGCTCTGTGCTGCTCCTAGGTCAGCATATCTGGAGTGAAGGCTGTGGTAATGAGCTGTAGCCTCTGACCTCCAGGACATAGATATGGGGTTGTACAGAACTAAAAAATAAAAACAATTTTCACCATTACTCAACATTTTTTTTAGGTCAAATACCTTTACAGTTCTGATATAATAGTAACAATGCAGGGAAGTGGGAAGTCGCAAAACCCAGAAGATAAGAGCCTCAAAGCAATTCAGATACACTTAACTAAATACATTGGTAACTGAATGTGTAAATGAACGTAGTTCTAAGAACAAAAACACATAAATAGTTTAGTTTAGTGAAAAGCCTAAATAATGTTTTACGCACGCTGAAAACTGAACACAGCACAACTAACATTATGTCGAGTGGGAGATGGAAAAATAACTGAAGCCATGCTCTGGCAATAATGCTCACATCAATAGATAAGAAGCTCACGTCCTTAGTAGAAGGCTTACGTTGTTATTGCTCACATTAAGTAGGAAATTACATGTTGCAAGTTTATTTCAGGCCCGGGCAAGTACCTAGACAACACATAAAGGGCCACAAACGACGCAAATAGCGCGCATAGATTTCTATGTGATTTGATGAAATGTGAGTTCCATGTAAACTTACCGGTTGTTATGTGAGTAACCGTGTGCCCATTTTGTTTCCTGCGTTAAAAACGCAGATAGAGAAGTCTCACGAAACAGCGAACTGATTAGCACTGACTGGGAGGCTAAGCTAACAAGCAACTATCACACAAAATTGGTTCCACCGCGAACACCGCGCGATATTGCGTGACACTTAACTGAGTATGTTTGATTTGCGATTATATATAAGCCGCAGTGAATAAACTCGAGCCAAAGTAAATTCTAATAATAACTTTATGCCTTTAGTTTTGATAAAACATATCGTACGCGACTGATCGGTGTCGAACTACGGCCACAGCAAAACTTCAACAGGGCCGAAAACAACGGTCCACGGGTCCGCCCCATGTGTCGTAATTCTGGCGTACTGCTCCTTTTCACAGATTCAACAAGAAACAAAGAGAAAGTAGGGCTTAACTTTGTATTATGAAGAATTCTTCTATGCATGGTACGTTTTTAATAATTTTTTTTGCAAAAAGTTAAATATCATGTAGCTAAAATATCTCAATGGTGATGTTATCTTGCAGATTCTGTATCGAATATGCGAAGCCATAAACAAGCTGGAAATACCAAAAACACCATGCAATGTTCACAAAGGAAGATTGCTATTTTAATATAAAGCATTATACGATATAATATCTACATATTGTACTTTATGAGTCATATTTTGCTTCACTCTCTCTAAGAAAAAAATAAATAATATCACGGTTGCAAGATTTGTATGCATAGACCTCCTTGCACATGCCTGACAATACATCGCAGCATTAATCAAATAAAATACAATAATTTAAACATTTTAACCCAACAAAGAAGTAAGTTAATAATTAATTATGGTGTTTTTTAATAATTTGTTTTATTTTCTACACCTACTGTTTGCTTTTAGTTAAAACAAAAAAAAGGAAAATTATGAGACAGCTAAGCTGCCTGAGGGGTCCTGTGATATTGTTTAGCTTAGCTGAATGGAAGAAGTGGATTTGTTTTGAACATAAAAATACGCTTCTACAGCTACGTTTTTAATTGAAGGTAAACACACTGTTTCTCTGTTCATTTTCTAGGCCAGAAAGTCAGATATTCTATTATTACCTGACCCAGGTCGCTTTGTTCTTCTCTGGTTGTAAATTATCATTTATCATGTGTACATTATGTGCATGAAACACCCAAATAGATTAAATACAGTGTAGTAAAATGTTATGAATACGATATGAATAACAATATAATTTTAGGTAATAACATATTAATACATCAGTGACGTGAACAACACATACGATGCACATTTTACTGTATTAATCAATAAACGCACAAAATCGATCGATCGATTTGACTGAGTGCTGTCACATGTGTTCAGGTTAGGCCTCCTCTGGGCCTGTTCTTTGGCCGTGCAGACATGGAGTTAGCTTATGTCTGTGAGTGGGAAAAACGTCCCAAAAGCACCCACTGTCCCTCCATCCCTCTGGTGTGCGCCTGGTCCTGCAGGAACCTCGTGGCTTTCACCACAGACTTAAAGAATGATGATGAAGAAAAGGGTAAACAGAATCTGTCATTTCACACGGTGGTACTTTACTGTAGCTGCTCTGAGATATTTAAATAAAGACTTATTTACAGATGTCAGCCACATGATCCACATCATTGACACTGAGCATCCCTGGGATGTTTACTCTATCAACTCAGGACACACAGAGGTCATTTCATGTTTGGAGTGGGACCAATCAGGTGAGGTTGCACCACAGTCCTGCACCTGTTGTCAAAATAAATGTGTATAAATAGATATAGATAGATATAGATATAGATAGATAGATAGATAGATAGATAGATATTTTTTTAATAAAGACAAAAGAGGAAGACTCGTTTTGCTGTAGTGAGCTGTAATTACATTGTGTTACTTGTAGATTTGTACATCACAACATTGTTTGTTTTAGTAATGTCCATTCAGACTAAAAAAGATTCTCACTTAGTACACTTGTGTGTTTGAGGTTCGAGGCTGTTATCTGCTGATGGTGATGGCAAGATTAAATGCTGGTCTATGTCTGACCATCTCGTCAACAGCTGGGAGAGCTACCTATCCAACTCCGTGGATGGGGACCCCATTGTAGCTCTTAGCTGGCTGCACAATGGTGTCAAGCTGGCTCTGCATGTGGAAATGGTTCAAAATATTAACACTTTTTAAAATGCATGATTTGTGTAATGTTTACTCTTTAAACTTTTGTTTTTTCTTTAGTCTAGCTCAACCAACTTTAGTGAGAAGTTTTCCAGAGTGAAGTTTTCCCCTTCTCTGACTCTTTTTGGTGGAAAGCCCATGGAGGGATGGTTAGCTGTGACCGTCAGTGGTTTGGTCACAGTGTCACTGCTGAAGCCAGGGGGCACTCTGCTCACAGCCAGCGAGAGCCTCTGTCGGCTGAGAGGACGTGTGGCCCTGGCTGACATTGCTTTTACAGGAGGTGGAAATATTGTGGTAGCAGCTACAGATGGCAGCAGCTCCTCTCCTGTCCAGTTCTATAAGGTTAGAGATAAATTCATTATACATACTGCTGCGCTGCAAATAGCAGATCATTGTTTTTATTCTTTATTTATTCTTTATTTTTGATCCCTATTAGTTATTACCACAGCAATAATAATTCTTCCTGGGGTCCACATTATTATTTTATTATTATTATTA
>KN486064.1:0-14323 GCA_000787095.1 Periophthalmodon schlosseri
AAAAAATAATAAAAATAAAATAACATTAAATTACATTAAAATTAAATATTGGAAAAATGGAAAACAGTGACCAGATGACCACTGTTGGAACCATCTCTATACTGAACCACTCCTGGACAAATGAGGGACTACACTGTCTCAAAAGTCAAATCAAAATAAAAAAAAAAGAATACATAAATTAAAATAAAAAAAAATAAAAAAATCATGATTCTTTCTGATTTTCATTGAGATTTTGATTCTCACCTTTTCTCCTTGAGGTCCCACTCCTCCACGAGGCCCTTCCATTCCCAAGTCTCCCTGAAAACACAAATGAAATAAAATATCATAAATTATCATTGAAAAGGGTCAAATACAAAGTCAAGATTTTTAACTCTAGAACTTAACTGCTAGAACTACTTCAGAGCGCCATCACAACACAATCAGCGTGTATCTCGCTAATGAAACTACTGCACATCACATCAGGTTTGTGTAGCTGTTGTACCGGTACATTGTTTTGTATCATTTTTTTGTATATTTATGGAGAATTGTCATGTGGGAGCATGGGTGACAAAGGCTTGTGGGCCTTGGAGAGAATCTTACCGCTAACCGTAAGGAGGGTTCGAATATGGTCTGGGAGAGATCGCTAGATTACTCAAACATGCATGGATGACGTTTAAAACCTCTTCGAAGAGGAAAAAAAAAAAAAAAAAAAGATTTTGCATAATACCCCCTCTTTTAAAAAAGTGTTTGATAACCATCATTTTTCATTAGAGCAAAGGATCATGGTCTATGTAGTTTCCTCTGCTTTTACGGCTGCTGTGTTTCAGTCCATCACATTACAACAATATTAGTGTGACTTTGATATTACATCATTGCTTTGAGATTGCACAGTTGTTACATCCCATTAAAAAGATGCAACAAAATGAAAGAGACGACTTATGAAACCTTCTGCATTCAGAGCATCCTAATTATTCACCACAATGAGTTTATAAGTGCTTTTCACAACTCTCAGAGACCAGAGCGGAGTTTTGCCGTTTACTAGGATGCTAACATGCACTTCCTTATTCTCGGACAATAAAACACACACACACACACATTATAATTCGAAGCAGACAGTTCATAGCAGACTTATTTTGACCTCCAGAGCTGCTTATACAATATATCAGTACTGGGGCAAGACACATTTTGCTCAAATACATGGGAAAAATCTGGTACATCCGCTTTAATTTACCTTAACTCCCAGCTCTCCTTGTTCACCTGGATCTCCCTGGAGGCCTGGTTCGCCCTAAATAAAAACAGACAAAAGAGTATTTCTAAATCTTCCAGTTTTTTGACATTTTGATCGTTTTTTAACTCTCACCATTCCTCCAGTGAATCCAGAGCCCCCATCCTCCCCCTCCAGGCCTGGGTCGCCCTGGAAACAAACATACTGTAAATACCTGTAATTGAATCACTTTAATTCTGTGGAAGATTCTAGGCAAAGGAATAACATCTCCACGGAGACAAGCAGGTAGCAGAAAGGTTCCATAGTGCACCTTTTCTTATTCAAATCCATTTTATTTGTTTGGGATAAGACAAAATAAAATTGCAAATTGAACTAGGTCAATATGAGAAAATTAAAGATGCACTGATCCAGTTTTTGCAGTTCTGATACCGATACTTTGACTTTAAGTATCTGCCGATACCCGATATCCACCAATGTCAGTGTGGGGACGGAGAATGGTTCACTTATTCCACAAGATCCAATTGTGTTACTGTTGTTTATCCTTCACATCACGACTGAACAGCTTTGTATGAAGAAAAGTTAAAGTTAACTTTAAAATAAAAATGAAAAGCCCAATGAGGGTATCGACTTAACCATTGTTTGAAAACTTAAAGCTACAGTATGTACCTTTCTGGAGGTGGAAAGTCGCCTGCACGATTCCATGGAAATAGAAAGTTAAATCCACACTTTGAAACATTCTCCTTGGAGATAGATGAGGCCCTCCTCCAGACCAAAGAACAGTAGGGTTTGTGGAGAGTTTTGAGTCGGGTTTGTTGAGAGTTTTGTTTGGTTTTTTTTCAGTGAAATAAAAACATCAGAATTTGAAAAAAAACATGCTTTAATTTTAGTCTATTTTCTGTCTAAAAAGTTGCACACTGTGGCTTTAAACATACATGATTAATGCGGATAAGCAGACAGTGTATGGTATAGATAGTAGATCTATGTAACTGTCTGCAATTCCCAGTAAAGGGCAAATTTTAAGTTTCTGAGTGACTCACCACTGGCCCTGGGTCTCCTCTGCGTCCCTGCACTCCTTTGGTCCCTTTATATCCCTAAAAAACACCAAACACAAATGGAAAATATTCAACATTTTTATTTTTTATTTTAAATTAAAAATTCTTCTCTCACCTCTCGTCCCTGCAGACCGGGCTCTCCAGTTTTACCCTGGAACCCTCTGAAACCCTAAAAAAATTAAACAAACCATAATAATGAAAATAATGAATAAACAGGCCCACCATAGACTTGCTCTGTAATTTAATTCACTTTATTTATTTCAACCTTAATAATTACTAAGTAAAAGCAAACACTTAAAAGGCTGTTTTAAAGCAAATGACTGTGGTATACGTTTCAATCTAACATTTTTAGATTTATATTTGCATAAACACAATTCGTCATAAGGTATTTGTGACCTGTACTGTCAAAAGTTATGGTGTTATAGCGCCCTCTACAGGTCTGTAAATGCACTCACTACAATATTAAAAGTCATGCCACTGACCAAGACACTACTTCAGGAAGGGCATCTGTTACAAATACATGCTATTGGTGTGAAACTGGTGTACTGAATCGGGATTTAGGTGTGTAACTGTGCAAATAAATAACTAACTAAATAAATAAATAAACAAACCAATTAATCCATGAATCCATGAATTGTAATTGTAATAAAATTGTATGATGCTTTCGGAAAATAGCATCTAATAAAAATCCTTCAAATGGCTGTGAAATGAATGAAATTTTTGATTATACATTCAGTTATTGTTTTTAGGACTCTGCTGCTGGGTTTTATTTGGTAAAAACATGGTTTCACATGTGCATTTTTGGTTTAGTAAAGTTAGACCACCATCTAATCACCTAATTTACAATGAAATACAAATGCTGAGTTTCAGATGACATCACAACAGTCTATAGCCCAATAATACAGATGTGGGGCAGCTAAAGTCAATACTGATACTGTGCAGTGACATCCTGCTGGGCGTGCTCTACATGTATGTGAATGGCACAATGTTCAGCAGTTACCAAGGTGACACAAAGCAAACATTAGCAAACACTGCCAAAAAAGTTTTTAGATTGTC
This sequence comes from Periophthalmodon schlosseri, assembly GCA_000787095.1. Classification (NCBI taxonomy): domain Eukaryota; kingdom Metazoa; phylum Chordata; class Actinopteri; order Gobiiformes; family Gobiidae; genus Periophthalmodon; species Periophthalmodon schlosseri. The sequence continues at coordinate 3,313 of KN486064.1, forward strand.
TGAAAACTCAAGAAAAATTGATTTAAACAAGACTTTTTCAGGAGCCTGTGATCAATACGAGCGTTCATGGTCCTGTGTAGGAGTTTGATTTTCAACAAAAAGTAACTGACTAACTGAAAAACTGTTGGCTAATTCTAGCTAGATTGTGACTGTAATGTTATTTGAGATGTGAGAGCAGTGCCCCAGTTAGCATCACACCCCCAGAGAATGTTGACATCAGCTACAAAGTGTCAATTGTTTGTGCTGTAACAGTGAGTTCTTGGGTCAAGTCACCAATAGAAATGATCAGGTTCAACATTTGTGAATTTACTTTTTAGATATTTAAACAAAAACTACAGTTTGATCAACAGGGAAATGTGGCTCTCCATCTGGGAGAATGATATCATCACATCTACAGTCTGAAAACCTCCCACAGAATCACAAAATGAAAACTTTGATGTTTGTGTGACACTTTGGCCTTATTTTAGAAAATATTTACTTTTACATGTGTCGCATAAAAACAGTGCTGCAGTTTAAATCTCACTTTAGGTCCATTGAATCCAGCGAATCCCGGCTCTCCGTTCTCACAGTCACACTCTGTAGGCCCCTCCTCTGGGTCTCCAGACTGTTCCTCCGAAGAGTCCAGAGTCACCTACAGGACAGCACAGGGATTACAGCCTGCTATGAACAATCACACACAGTATAGAACCAGTCTATGCTCACAATACAAAAAACACTGAAGGAAACTGTGTTTTTTGTCACAGTTTAGCAGCCTGTTGTCAAAGCCGTCAGCTCTCTGAAGCGTGGATGAAGTACTCAAGTTCTTGAATGGGAGACTGCTGGGAAAACCGGGTGCCACAGTGGGGCAGCAGTGGTTCTAATGGAAACTGTTGTTGCGCCTTTAGGCAAAACACTTAACTTGCATTGTCTAGTATGAATGTGGAGTGTGAGTGTTGGCGGTTGTGGGAGGGGCCGATGGTGCAGATTGGCAGCCTCTCTTCAGTCAGTCTGTCCCAGGGCAGCTGCGGCTACAATAGTATCTTACCACCAGCGAGTGTGGAGTGAATGAAGAATGCACCAAACTGTAAAGCGCTAAATACATTCAATGCATTATTATTATTACTCCTTAGTTTCATCTTACATACAGCTACATATTACATACATACTCTTTTCTGGCTGCGTTCACACTTGTCCTGTTTAGTCCTGGTTTAGTCCTGGTTTGGTCCTGGTTTAGTCCCAGTTTGGTCCCAGTTTAGTCCTGGTTTAGTCCTGGTTTAGTCCTGGTTTAGTTCTGATTTAGTCACAGTTTTGAATTGTGAGCACAGCCCAAGTCAACTTTGTAATGACCAATATTCTCTGAATAAACACTGTTAAATACTTTTGGTTTGGGGCTACAGGATGAATGTTAAGCTTCCGGGACATGGCTGACATTTTGAGGACTTTTTACCATTCAAAAGATATAACATTTTGTTTTAAATAATTAATTGCTATTTTCAGCATTTTGAAATCTATAGACAGTTGCAATTACAAATACTGCCATTGCTTAATCCTCTTTGAGACCCAAATGTCCCTGTGTGTTAGATGCCCTCCCCGTGTACTTGGGATTGTTGGATTAGTTTAAAGTTCAGATTTCAGTCTCTCAGATGTGAATGCTTAGACTGGTTTAAAGCACCTGGATGGTCTCTTGGTCTTCTTTGGCTTGGTGGGCCTCTGCCGTCGTAGCGAATGGAAAGGCCTCCTCTGTTATCATGGTAACCTGTGTGGGCGCAGGGCCAAAGCGTTCAAACTCTGCCCCTTGTGGAGGTGGTGTTGGCTCACGGGGGTACTCTGCAAAAAGAGGAGACAGGAATCTAACCTCAACCTCCTTACTGAGAGGAGGAGACAGGATAACCACTATTGTGCCACAATAACACAAGGAGGACATCCACACTCCACTCAAGGATTAAACCAGGTCTAAACCAGGACTGGAAAGATCAGGAGTCTAACCCAAAACCTCCTGACTGAGAGGGAGGAGACAGGATAACCACTCTGCCACAATAACACAGGGAGAACATGCACACTCCACTCAAGGACTAAGGTCTTACCTGGATGAGGAGCTACCAAACTGTCCATTGCAGAGCCTTCATAACTGACGTCTTCTCCTATAGAAAGAGACATGACATTATAAAAAGGTTGTACAAATGATTTTAAACATGTAACTTATATTAGAATGTTGTTTTGTAATCAGACCCGAGTGGTTTCCAGAAATCTGGTCCTGGCAGAGAGAGAAGGAGACACAGAAAAGCAGCAGCAGACCACAGACAAGCCTCATCTGAAACACACAAAATATGAAAATATATTGGGAACAGATCTGAGCATGATCCTAGTCAGGGGTATCTCTCTGGAGGATTATTGTGCATGTAATGCCCCCTTCCCCTCTCAGCCCCCCTCTCGTGGACAATGGAGCTCAACAGTGACCTCACCCCATGGTTCCGGAACCAAATTTCCCATTAATTTTTCTCTCATAAACTTTCCGAAAAAAATGAATATTAAAAGCTTGCTCGGGGATAATCAGCTATGTGGAACTAATGATCACAAGACTTGAAGAATTGTATTTATTTATCTATTAATCTATTTCTGAAACTTTATAAACCGCAAATGTATTGGTAGATTGTAGAATGTGATGACGTCATACTGTCAGAAGGAGTCAGAGCCAGTTCTATTGATTACATTGTACTTAATCATGAATAATCATGAAATATACAAAAGGTAAATTCACAAATGTTGAACCTGGTATTTTCAATTATTGACTAAACCCAAGACCTCATTGTATTACAACATAAATGTGCATTTTAACATTATTCATTTTAGCTGCCCCCATCTGTATTAGGATAATTAATATTGGCTTATAGAATGCTGTGATGTCACCTGAAACACAGCAATTAAAACTTTTTTGCAGAATCTTGCATTTTAAACGGCCTTTTTGGACTTAAAACAACCGCGTTATGCATATTAGTTAGCATGTAGCTGGTTAGCACATAGCGGGTTAGCACCATTGTTAGCACGTAGCTGGTTAGCCTCCGCGATGTCTTTGAACTCTTAATATTTGAATTTTTCAAGAGAAAAATTAATTAAGATTTTACTTTACTGGAACCGGAGCAGGCGTCACTTTTTAAAATGTTTTTTATTTTTTATTTTTTTTCAGGCGTCACTGTTGAGCTCCATCACTGCGTTTCAGATGACGTCACAACAATCTACAGGCCAATGATATTTAATACAGATGGAGGCAGGTAAAATGAATCTAGTTCAAATGCAGATTTGTGTTGTACTACAGTGAGTTCTTGGGTCTAGTCACTAATAGAAATAATCAGGTTCAACATTTGTGAATTTCCTTTTTGTATATTTCATGATAAAGTACAATGTAATCAATAGAACTGTCTCTGACCCCATCTGAGAGTATGATGTCATCACATTCTAGAATCTGAAAACCTCCAATAACCACACGCACCAAAACATAACATTGAACTGGACTTTGATTGTTACATAATCACATAACACTCCACATATCTTACTGTGTGTCCCTGAACATTGAACGGACTTTGATTGTTACATAATCACATAACACTCCACATATCTTACTGTGTGTCCCTGATCTTCCCTTTATGCTGCTGCTAACACTGTTACTGTTTATTACATATGTGCTGCACTGATGTCGTTATTGTGCTAATGTTTACACTGGGTTATTTATGGGGTTACTGGGGCAACCATAGCTCAGTTGGTAGCGTGTTTGTCCACTTATCCGGAGGTTGGTGGTTCAAATCCTGCTCTAGACATAAAAATCATTAGTTGAGCAGTCATGGTTGGTGGTACAATTCCAGCTTCCACAGAACGCCATCGTGTGTGAATGGGTTAAGTGTCTTGCTAATTTCCAAACAAAAGATGACATCACACCATTAGGTACAAACATCTGCACAATGTGAAATATTTGAGCCCAACTATTGCTTCACAGGAACCAGGGCATAAGAATTTAAAGCAGATGAACATCTTAAGACAGAGAACAGACAGAACAGATAAGAAGAAGTTTGTGGTGTGATTTAAAGGGGCTTATGTTAAATGTATAATGTTCAGACACAGTCATTTCCCTGTATGAGTCCTGTCCTCTCAGTGCCAGTGCACACATCTCTTCTCTGCTGTAGCAAATGTGAGGAGCTTGTCTGTTTGAATAAAACCAAAGTGGAGTTTAAGTGTGAAAAACAGAAACCTGCTGCGGCCCAAAGGAGCTCCAGGACTCTGTGGCAAATCTGTCAACATTTAATTCACTTTTAGATAAAGCCCTAGTGTGTAAATAGACTAAAATCAAAGAATGTTTTCATTATGAATGTGTTTATTCCACTGAAAAACATATAAAATATGTGTCCTTGTGTCTGAGCGGGCTTGCATCTCCATAAACCTGGCTGTTATTTTGAGGGCCTCTTCCTACTTGTTTCCATGGAAATGTTGTCCCTTTGGCTATAACGTTCCACAGTGTGGCATGAAACTGATCTATATCCATGGGGAATGTTCCAAAATATTGTTTTAACTTTCTATTTCTAGGGGTCATGCAGGTGATGTGCCACCTCCAGAAAGTGACATTCTGTACTTTAATTAAATATCAAAATACATTTTAAGGCACTTTTTAAATGTCGTTTTATTGTTTGAACAATAATCTAGTGAAATCTAATTTATTTGAATGGTCCCAGTTAGGAGTGGGAAGTTAGGAGAGCTGCTTTTTTTTTGTTTTGTTTTTTTTGGTTTTCTTTAAACTATACCAAAACAAAAACCATGGGTCAAATCCTCCAGCTAAGGTCATCCTTGCCGAGACTAACTCAAGATCTGGAGATGGGTCCCACTGCTCCTGACAGGATTAATTTAGAGACACTGAAGGATGGGTCAAATGCAGGTTTAACCCAGATACTGAAGGATGGATCAAATGCAAGTTTAAACCAGAGATACTGAAGGATGGGTCTAATGCAGGTTTAACCCAGAGACACTTAAGGATGGGTCAAGCGCAGAGGACACATTTCCCTGCAAGGAGGATAAAGTGTACCTTAACCTTCAAGCAAGCCTGCTCATAGTAAGGACGCATGTTTTTCTTTTCTGCAGTGCAATAAAAACATCCAGAATGAAAAAAACATGCTTTTATTTTAGCCTTATTTTGGCAAAAACGTTACATACTGGGGCTTTAACTATAATATCAATGGTTTGATATGGTCCACCTCTAATCACAATTACCAAATCTCAGAAGCTGTAGTTCTTTAGGTCCAATGTCCTAAATGTATAGGATTCTTGTGTTAGTTTAACATTCAAGATTTCAGTCTCTCTCAAATGTGAATGCTCCTGGGTGGGTTTAAAATGTGCACACTACTCTATCCCAATCCCAATCCCATTTAGATGTTTTCCTAAATCCTTCAGGAAGTACAGTGAAGTTAGTCCTACCTTTGGCCAATGTTGAAATCTCAAAACAGAAAAGAGAAGGGGTCAAAACAGGTGGGATTATCCTGAGTCCTCTTCACCACATAATTCCAAATTTAATCCAGTGGTTGCATGTTTAATCCAGAAACGAACCAGGACTAAACCAGGTCTAAACCCAGGTCCAAACCAGAACTAAACCAGATCTCCACCCAGGTCCAAACCAGGTCTGCAACAGGTCAAAAATAAAGATGGGGTAAATCAGGGTAAAAAAGCAGGACCAGGTCAAAAGTAAACCAGGACTAACCCAAAGCTTTGTCAGGACTAAACCAGAACTAAACCAGGACCAAACCAGGACTAAACACGGTCTGAAGGATGGACGCTGCTTTTCTGTCCATTTTTCCACATTTTCTCATCCTCTTGTGAAATTCCAGAGTGGAGTTTTAGTCCAGTTCTGAACGAGATCTGGACCAATCTGAAACAACAGCTCATTGTTTCAGCAGGGGCTTCTCAACAGGCGGCACGGGGGCCAAAACTGGGTCATAGATCTATTTTCACTGTACCAGAGAAAATCTATTACAAATCTAGTTCATTGACACTTTAGAGCCAACATGGGTAAGGCTGAACAATTTGGGAAAAATATTTAATTGTTACTTGAAAAAGACTGAAGACTGAAATCTGAACTGACAAACTAATACAAGAATCACATTTCAGAACATGTTTGTAGAGATCTAAACTACAGGGTAAGACTGGATATATGTACTACCTGCCCAGCTAGTAACAGTAGGTCAGTGGTTCAATCCCAGCTCAGACCAGGGGCTACTGTCATGAGTCCTTGAGCAAGACACTTCACCCACTTTGCCTGTGAATGTGGTGTGTGAGTGAGTGTTGGTGCAGATTGGCAGCCTCACTTCCTTCAGTCTACCCTAGGGCAGCTATGGCTACAATAGTTACAGCATCGATAGGAGAGCTTTGTGTGACATCAGCATGTTGTAGAATCCCTCTTTAACCTGAGCTGGACACAGGTCAGGAGTTTGCCGTGTAACTGTCAAATTACAGATGTGTTGACGTGGTTTATGGTTAATATCTCTGTAATTACTGGACCTATCCACATGAAACAAAAACTGGCACAAAGTTCAAAGTCTTCTCTGGCAGTGTAAATAAATAAAAGTCAAATGATTTTTTCACAATATCTTCAACCCCAAAGACGTGATAGTTGTCATCTGAAAGGACTTTAAGACATAAGATTAATAAGACAAGTCTGTGGAGCCGATCCCACACAAATAATGAGAAGGTTCAACATTTGTGGATCATAACTTGGATTTTTCTTTCAAAAACAGTGAATGTTCCATAGAGTTATATAGGCCCATCTTCCATCTGAAATTATGGCTTCATCACATTCTAGAAGGTGAAACTGACCTGAGTGAATGGACAATGTTGTTGCATCAAGGTGTTATTACTATACATCAAACTGGTCAACAAATAAACACGTTATGATTGAAAAGTAAATTCAAAATGGCTTCTTTCTCCTATAACTCCTCTAAATGATGCTTGTAAACACAGTCTTGTCTGATAAAAATGTGAGCTCATCTTTGTGACCTTTGACCTTTTGACCAAACTTTGACACGGTCGCACCACATTTCTCATAGTCGTTAGCTCCTAAGGGAAAATGAGGCTGAGAGGGATAAACCAGGACTGAACCAGGACTGAACCAGGACTGAACCAGGACTGAACCAGGACTAATCTAGTGATGAAGCAGGCCTGAAGCAGGAGTCAACCAGAGCTGACGCAGGAACCAAAGCAGGACTAAACCAAGACTAAACCAGACCTAAACCAAGACTAAACCAGGACTAAACAAAGGCTAAACCAGGGCTCAATCAGAGCTGAAGCAGAACTAAACCAGGATTAAACCAGAACCAGTAACCACTAATCTATTCAGTATTGGTAAAAATATCATGATTACATTTTTCCAAAAAGATGTGCACCATTTATTGTATAATATACTGACATTTACTGACACACAAGTTCATATTAAACTTTAAATACAAGTAAAAACAACAACAAACAAATATATATATATATTTTTTTTAAACAAAATAATAAATTTAGCACACTCACTCAAACAGCATCACCTTTTCCTTCATGTAAAGAAGGGATTACTCCTTTAATAACATCTGCTCTGTAGTGTGGTTCACTTGTCCTCTCTCCTCTTTCTCTCTTTCCTCCCTCTCCTCTCTCTTTCTCTTCTTTTTCTTCTTCTTGTGTTCGTGATGGTCATCAGGAGAGTGGGAATCTCTGAAAAAAATAAAAATAAAATAATAATACATTTATAATAAATAACTTTTTTAGGTAGTCTCGTTTTGCCTGATATGAAAACTGAATTTGAACACATGGACTGTGCAAACTCCCATGAGCCCTCAAGCAGATGATGGAGAGTATAGAGCTGGTAAAGTGTTCTGCGACCGGGACCAAAATCACACTGCTCCTCCTGAATCCAAGGTCTGACTATTGGTCAGACTCTCCAAGGAATAGACCTTACCCAGAAGGCCGAAGAGTGTGATTCCCCTGTAGCTGGAACACACCCTCCGGTCCCTCTTCTTAAACAGAGCGACCACCACTCCGGTCTGCCATTCCAGAGGTACTGTCCCAGACCGCCACACGATGTTGCAGAGATGTGTCAGCCAAGACCCTCAACATCCCAATACTTTAGATCCTCAGGATGGATCTCATCCACCCTGGAGCTCAGAGGAGCTGTGAGCACCTCAGTGACTTCAGCCTGATGGACTCATTCTGAGTCCTTAGTCTCTGAGGAGCTCCTCAGTCTCACGTCTTCTGAGGAGGAAGGAAAGTATTCCTTCCACCGCCCGACAACATCCCCAGTTGAGGTCAGAGCTTTGCACCCACACTGTAGAGTTTATACTGTAGAGTTTACAGTTTACACTGTAGAGTTTACACTGTAGAGTTTACAGTTTACACTGTAGAGTTTACATTGTAGAGTTTACACTGTAGAGTTTACACTGTAGAGTTTACAGTTTACACTGTAGAGTTTACATTGCAGAGTTTACACTGTAGAGTTTACAGTGTTGGTGAAGCACTGCTTCCCCCTCCTGAAGCGCTGGATGGTTTGCTAGAATTTCTTTGAGGCCAATAGTCCTCCTCAATGTACTTTCTGAATGAGCTGTGGTGCACTTGGCCTGATAACTGCCACTGCCTCAGGAGTCCCACAGCCCAATAGCCTTGATAGGACAACCCCTGAACCCAGTTAGGTTGCCACTGTGACCGGCACCACAGACGTTATGACCACAGCTACAGTGGCCGCATCAACATTAGAGGCGGAGAACATGGTCCACTCGGAGTCCATGTCCCCAGCCTCCTCTGGGACCTTGGAGAAGCTCTCCCGGAGGTGTGAGTTGAAGACTCTGACAGAGGCTGACAGAGGGCTCCAGACGTTCCAAACAGACCCTCACAATATGCTTGGGTCTGCCAAGTCTGTTCGGCTTCCTCCCCCGCCAGTGATGGCACAGTCCTTGTTATTATTATTGTTATTTCTCCATAAAAGAGTATGAAATGCTCTTAGTCAATACAAATTTAAATATATAAATATAAACAGTGACTGAATAGGTTTGAATAGTGCCAAACAAAGATTTATTTATTTTCCAGTTAAACTGTTTTTAACTGCTTGTCACCTTTGGTGTTTCTTCTTCTTCTTCTTCTTAGGCTCCCTCTCGCGGTGTCTGCTCCTGTCACGCCCCTCTTCTCTCCCCTGTCGGGTCCTGTCAGGCCCCTCCTCTCTCCCCTGTCTACTTCTATCAGGCCCCTCCTGTCTCCCCAGTCTGTTCCTGTCAGGCGCCTCCTGTCTGCTTCTGTCAGGCCCCTCCTCTCTCCCCTGTCTGTTCCTGTCAGGCCCCTGATCTCTCCCTTGTCGGCTCCTGTCAGGCCCTTCCTGTCTGCTTCTATCAGGTCCCTCCTCTCTCCCCTGTCTGCTCCTGTCAGGCCCTTCCTCTCTCCACTGTCGGCTCAGCTCCTCCGAGTGCACGTTTATCACCTCCCGAATTACCTAAACAAAAACACAGAAGCATTTAACACAAATTAAACTATAGAAACACAAATCTCATTATTACGATGCAGAGGCCAAGGAATATCCCAATATGTCAGGCTTTCAACCATGGATCCTGATACGACCCAGCAGTAATTTTGGGCCTATAATGGTGTAGTAGTATTGTATTGTATATGGCATGATAGTACCTCTGTATATGACTTCTTGGTTATATGCACGTTCTTGGCTCTGTACGACTGCCTGCGTCTCTTGTAGTCTCTCATCTCAGCCATCAGCTCCAGGTGAGTCTTGGGCTCCTTCTGTTCCTCGTCTAAAAATACAAACTATGTTTAAAGAGGCTGTACCCAATGATTTCATGAAACAAAGTAAAATGGTTTTGCCCCAGTATAACCCATAGAATCATAGGTTGCTGTCTGCAACAGGACAGTGGGCTGTTAACATGCTAGTTGTAAGCAATGGCGTGACAGCTAAACTCTGCTCTGGCCTCTTAAGGTTGTGAAAAGTGCTTATAAACTCATCACAGTGAATAATTAGGATACTAGGAATGTGTTAGGAAAGTGAGGAATAACTTTTGATTACTGCAAACTGTTTAAAATGAACTAGTTCTGTTTTGGGACTGGATTTAAAAGAAAAGTGTAATTCCAGGGGATAAATAATTAAAGACAGTAAAATCACTTTCATGCTAGGCAAGGCCTGTGGATAGGCCCAGTAATGACAGAGATATTAACCATAAACCAGGTCAACACATCTGCAATCTGAGCAAACTCCACCTGAGACTTCTGACCAGTTCATGCTAAACTAGGGGGATTCTACAATGTGCTGACGTCACGTGAACGCAAACTATTATTTGTTTTACCTTTCTGCAGTTTCTTGACCAGATCCACGTACAGGTCCTCGTTACTGGAGGATGGAGCCAGGTCTTCCTGATTGGACAGTTTGCTGGTCACATGATCGTACAGAGCCAATCGGTCAGCCACAGTGAGGTCACACAGCGCCCTCTTGTGATTCTGCGGCACCTCCACAGGTTCTCCGCTGTACTGCCCTGAGAAAAAGGAACGAAACAATATGCCCAAAACTGCGCCATGTACAACTCTGAAAGGAGAGCATAAAACACGAACAAAACTGAAATGTATAGAAAAACTACAGGGAGAAACTCAAAGAAGCAGACGGTCAGTGATCAGCTAGGGCCTTTTTAATGGAGAGGTCTACAGCCAATCCTCTGTCAGAAGAAGCATGTGGTTAGCTAGCTTTGCACAGCAAGATGGATTCTCGCAATATTTGTGAGTTCACAAAGTCATGAGAATCCATCTTGAGAGACTCCCGATGTAAGGTTCAAATTCACCCAACAGCAGGCGCACCAATCACAGAGCAGCATTGTGTTTTGGGGCGGAGCCAAAGGTGAAGCACCGAAACGTTGAGTGAATAAAGTGAACCAAGAGTGAGATAGTGTGCGGGAGTTTTCTTAACATTTGAAGCACCAAAGTGAACCAAAACAAACATGGCGGCGCAGACAGACGTACTTGAGCCTATTTTAGTAAAAATACAGAC
>KN486064.1:22145-34944 GCA_000787095.1 Periophthalmodon schlosseri
CTCTGCTCCTCTGGCTCTCTGCTCCTCTGGCTCTCTGCTCCTCTGGCTCTCTGCTCCTCTGGCTCTCTGCTCCTCTGGCTCTCTGCTCCTCTGGCTCTCTGCTCCTCTGGCTCTCTGCTCCTCTGGCTCTCTGCTCCTCTGGCTCTCTGCTCCTCTGGCTCTCTGCTCCTGTCAGTTCTCGTGTAGATTACAATATTTTTTCTCACCTGTCAAAGCTCGTAGTTTGATGCAACAACAGACAAAGTCATCAAACCCAACACGCCCGTGGTGACTGTAGCGCTTCAGGATGCAGTTCAGAGCCTGAGGACTCAGATTGTAGCCTGCAAGACACAAAACAAAACATTTCACCCTATATAACTCTATGGAAGATTCACTGTTTTTGAAAGAAATCTCCAAACTTCTGATCCACAAATGTTGGACCTTCTCATTATTAGTTTGGGATTGGCTCCACAAACTTGTCATATTAATCTTGTGGCTTAAAGTTCTTCCAACTGACAACAATCACGTCTTTGGGTTTGAAAAATGGCTCCACTTAGAGAATTAACCATAAACCAGGTCAACACACCTGCAATCAATTAGCCCAGAATTCTCAGGTGGAATTTGCGTTTGTCTCCAGCTCAGGTTAAACTAGGGGGATTTTACAAAATGCTGATGTTACGTGAACCCAACCAATCTAAAAATAAAAATTGTGAAAATTTAAGAGAATAAGTCATTTCAATTCAATCTAGACTTCACTTCAGAATTCACTCACTTTCTTATTGAGTTTTCAGACAATCTTATCAAAACTTATCAGAGTTTGCTAATGTGTGCATTGTGTCATCATGGTAACTGCTGAACATTCCGCCATAGACATACATGCAGAACACCCCCAGCCTGATGTCACTGCAAAGTTATCAACTGTAAAGCGACTTTGAGCATCTGGAAAAGCGCTATATTTCCACAGTACATCGTGGTATTGTAAAGCAGTATTTTCATACCCATGCTGCTCAGAGCCTGGTGCAGTTCCTGGGGCTCCACGGTTCCACTCCGGTCCCGGTCGTAGTTCATAAACATGGTCTTCCACTGGTTTAAAACTCCAGACAACTCCTTAAACTCATTAAAACCCATTGAGCCTGAATAGTCCCTCTGAGAAAAACTATGAAGGAACCAACCCAAGACTAAAGTGTGTGGCAAAGAACGATTTAAAATATATACACTGTAACAGAAGACTGATATCTGAACTTTAAATGGATCCAAGAATCCAATGCATTTCAGAACATGTTTATAGAGGTCTAAACTACAAGGTTAGCAGCTTTTACACAGAATAAGACCCCATGGAGACACAGGGAGGGCATCTGACACACAGGGACATTTACAATTCACAATACAAATTTGATTCAATTATGATTCATCTATAAACTGAATGTGTTAAGAATGAACTACTACTACTACTACAGCTGCTTGTTAGAACTTGTCTTTGTCTTTCATTAATAAAACAATACTTGAAGCCGTTGCCAAAGGATACGTCCAACATGCTGATCATGAGTCTGCAGGTCTCCAGGTTGAAAGCTAAAAAAAAAACAAAACACATAATTAGGTTAAACATACAACAACTTCATCAAACTTAAATATATTTAAAGATGCACTATGTAACTTGTCTGGTGGACAGTCTGCCACCTGCTTGTCTTCACAGAGATATTACTGCGTTGTAGTGTTGTCACGATACTAAAATGTAAAACTTGATTTCGATACAATAGGCTCGATACTCAATGCCGCTTACGATGCCACGATGATAATAAAAAATACTGTTTATTTAGACAATATGTGATTTTCCACATTAAATGGTAGTACTTTGTTTTCTATTCCCATGTGGCCTTATATCTGTGTAATCCCTCAGTGTCCAGTAGGTTCCATAGTGGTCCATGGGCGTATACTAGTCTATGTGTCTTATACTTGTGAAAGATACAGCTCAACATCATTCTAAAGATATTCATTTTAGTATCAATACCTGCGAACAGTGAGGTATCTAGTTTGATACTAGTTTTAGTATCGATTAGTATCTGATTTTTGATATTTTTGTCAACCCTACTGCTTACCCTACTGAACCCTACCCTACTGAACATTCCCTACTGGAATGTTCCACAGTATGATATTAAAAGCAACCATCTCCATGGAAACAAGCAGGTGACCCCCACCAGTCAAATGTACCCGGTCAGATCTGTGGAGAGGTGTCCACGCTAATAGTAAGATTGCATGTAATTTTGAGTGATAAAAAACACATGTAATTTAATAAATGCAAGATAGATTATCATTAGACACGACACTAAAGCACATCCCAAGCACAGGAAGAAAATCTCCATCTCTATGGACACAAGCGGGTGGTGTACCCTTCACCCGAGAGTTACATATTTATTTAATATTACTCAAACTACTTTACGATTTGTCTTCATCTAATAAACTGTAGAGAATGTTGCTTCACTGGATTCATGAAACGGTTTGAAACCTGTTCTTTGCTGTGTGATATTTGACTCATTTGCATTTAAAGGACTTGAACTGGTTTAGAAATCAGATACAAGATCTGACATGACTGGATCCACTTAAATGTAAAGAAAGTTTAGCACATGGGAAAAAGGTGTTAATATGTCTGTATACTACAGCTACAACACATTTCATGCACAGAAACAAGACTGAAGAATTTAATTCATGCCATTTAGCGCAAAAATGATCCCATTTGTTCCTCCGTCAGTCTTGTGTCTGCTCCAAACCACAGTCTTTTACTGACAGAGGACTGACTGTAGACCTCCCCATTAAAGGATGCAGCAGCATAGCACGCACACTTACAATTTTAAAAGGGTACTACAAACACAACAATTTTTCTCATTGTCAGTATCTGGACAGGCCTCAGGTGAAAGAACCTCCAGAATTCACTCACTGAGCTGCAGAGGCTGCACTAGCACTGAGTCATGATTGGCTGCAGATGCTGGGGTTTAGGGAGTGACCAGATCAGATAGAGGCATTTTAGGTTTAAAACAACCGATTTCAACACTGAAAATGGCAGGCTGCAGATCTGGGGTTTAGGGAGTGACCAGATCAGATAGAGGCATTTTAGGTTTAAAACAACCGATTTCAACACTGAAAATGGCAACCCAAATGAGAGACTAAGCTGATGCTCATTCTACTTTCTCATTGGATAATCACCTTGAACCAAAACACCAAAGAAGTGGGCCATCATATACAATGTTTTTTATAATAAATCAGAATTACATTTGTTATCAGTAAAAGCTGTATTTGTTTTGTATGTATCTGGGGACACAGATCTGGGATCATATTTGTAGAATTTAAAATCAAAATCTTATGCACAGCTCCTTTAAAAAGACCCAAGCGAATCACTGACCATTAAAATGACTAAATCTTGATCTAGATTCAGCCCTAGTATCAGGTACAATAAATGGGTCCAGACAGAGGTCAGTTCATTTCCGCAGTGCAAAGGTGAGAGCGCTCTAATCTCACAGGGAACAGGTGCACACACTCTACTGACTTGGTTTAGAGTTCCATGTGTTTGAATGGAAGCTACAGTACAATTCAGGAGGGAATCTGTGGAAATAATAGGTTTTGGTGTCTACCTAGTTTAGTCCTGGTTGAGTTCTGGTTGAGTCCCGGTGCAGTCCTAGGGTGCGTTCACACTTGTCCATGTTGGGTCTTGGTTCAAGCCAGATGGAGACTTGGTTCGGCCCTGTTCAAGTCCTGGTTTGGCCTAGTCCTGAATTAAATCCTAGTTTAGTCCCAATTTTTATGTGGTCTATGGATTGGATTCAAATTCATCAAGTTTGATTTTTGTGCTGTTTTACAGTGTTGGGAGGTAAATAAATACATGTACGGAATGTGCATTTTAACATGTTCACTTTTAGTAACTGTATTTTGGTACAGTTACTCTTTAATTTACTCTCCTAAAATCAAAGAAATATATTATGGGACTTGATTACACAAGTTTTGAAGTGCACAGTATTAGTGAGAAAAAGAAGACACCACTCACAGTGTATTAGGTCATATTTTCTTCCTTCTCTAATTTGTGATAAATGCTTAACAGACAGTGCAAAAATCATGAATTCTTGTTGGACTCTCTTGGAATTCTTGTCGACCAAAAAGGGGGCGTGGCAAAAACTCTCCAAACTAAGTTAAGTTCATAATTTAAATTGTGTCTTACGATTATAGGAGCCGGAGATGCCTGAACTAGTGAGACAGCGCTGGAGCTCGTCCGCAGAAATCTGTCCATCCTAAAATACACAAAAAACTGACATTAATAATCAGCTTTTTACATTATATTTATATTTATGTTACGGTATCATTACCTGCCCAGCCACAGAGGCAAAGTACCCGTACAAAGGGTCCTGTTGCTGAAACAAAAATAAAAAGAAATGATTCCTTATTTGAACTTTTATGCATATTAATTCCATTATTAGTAAAACAAGAATAGCCTCACTACATGACCTTTCTGTCACTCCACCTTTGAACAATCGGCTTTTTCAGTGAGGGCCACTACACAGTGCAACATGCTGCCGACTCCATGAAGTCGTGTGTCACAATCAAAGGTTTTAAGATTGAACTAAAAAAGCACTTAAAGAGCACCCAAAACTGTAAGCATTCATCGCTTTAGGTTCTACACTCCAATGGTTCTGGCTCTGTGTGTATGAATGTGTGTGTGTGTCTCTGTGTGTGGAAGGGTGTGGGAACTCTGGTACAATGCATTAAATGGCAACATTTATGTTCTAAATGTACATGCTCCTGCTACTACTACTACTACTACCACAAGTGCTACTACTACTACTACTGCTACTACCAATATTGCTACTCCTTCTGCTGCTACTACTGCACAGAAAATACTTTTTAAAGACACTTAAACTGTCGTATTAATAACGATGACTGATGACTTCAACATTTTGAATTTTACACATAAAATAGCAAAATAATGATATACATCAGTTTTCAATTTGGTTTTATTTTTACAATTGTAGTATATATTAAAACTTAATAAAAGTACTGTACTTACAAAACAATGTCTAAATCTAAGTAGCCTAAAGGAGACAAAAGAAGCCAAGAATGTTTTTATGACTAGACTACAGACAAGGTGAGGCTTTTATTACGGTATGACTGAATTTAAGGCAGAAAAAGCAGTTTTTAATCTCAACTTTAACTCCAGTTTGCTGCAGATTAAAGTCCCGGGTCTACACACTCACTTTTGGGCGTAAACCTTCATTTCCTGCCAACTTCCGGGATTATTGCACCAATTATAATGATGAAATTAGAAACATCAGCTTTATCTTTTATATTTACTGCACTTTTAGAAGATCATTTACAGTTTAGTCTGTTTCTTACCGCGCCTGGAAATCCACCTGGAGCTGCTCCGAATCCTGGATACGCCATTTTCACAGATCAATAAAAATGCCTTCACTACAACGGGACAAAAAGACGATCTCAGCGTTTAAAATGAAGAAATAACGCGGTTTGAAAGTGCTAAAAGGTGTGTCACAGCTAAAGAAGGAGTATTTATAGTTTAATTTTGCAGGGGTAGTTAAAATGCTGCAGAAAAAAGGATAAAAGTGACCTAAACCCACGGTGCAATGGATATAAACTGTTTACTACAGAGCCGCGCCTCTCCTGTCTCCTGATTGGTCAAACGGAGCATGTGACTGTCAAGCACCAATCAGCAAAAAGGAGGAATTCTTTATTAAAATACAAATCATCATAGTAAAAGTGTATTAATTCAATATGAAAAAAGAAAACGACTAGACTCCGATTGTTATGACCCCTTCTAAGAACATATTTTATGTTTTAAACTATTTTAATCTATCTTTTAGGCCTAATTAAATTATATTTTCGTGTTATATTCGTGTGCTTTATTCCAAAATATTCATCATATATCGTGTTGCTGTATAAGTATTGTTGTGCGTTAACCCCGCCCATGTTTTACCTACAGGTAACTGGTTCACGTTTTAATTTTTCCGCACAAAGGATATTCCATAAAAAGGTAACAACTCGCTCTATAACTCATTTATCGTGTGTGTAGTTGTGTAAAAGTCACAGTTTGTCTTGTAGGCTGTAGGCTGTGCATTGCAGGGGTTCAACCGCGATCGTGTGATTTCTGAACGAGGAAGGAAATTATGCAAAAAATCATTCTGCATTTGAAATTGTATTTAAAATAAACCAGGTAGAACAAATTCAGCTGAATCTTGTAATTTCTTGAAATTCTTAATGTTTTGATTTGAACAAGGATTGAGTAGACTAATAACCCCTTATGTCCAAACTGAGAATATGACTGTGATAACCTGATTTACAACATACAGGCCGCAGTCTGTCAGATCCGGAGTTTTGTTTTTTTTGTTTTTTGTTTTTTTTGAAAAAGAACCGGATCTTTTTCTTTACAGTTTTTATGCATTTTTAAACAGATTAACACTGAACCGACACAAGAATCAGCTCAGAAGCAGAGCAGGGGACACAAGTAAGAGATTTGTGCACATATTCAATATATGTCAAAACATGTTTGACATTATAATAAGTTTTTGTTTGTTTGTTTGTTTGTTTTAAATAGCCTATTATTATTGTGGCGCAACATTTTATTTTGATTTTCATAATTTCAAAGGCAGAAGTCAGTTTAAACAGATCTGAGCCTTGGTTATTTCTCTCTGTGATCAGTTTGTAGATAAAACAAGTTCTCAAATTGGCTTCTGTCATAATTAAAAAAAAAAAAAAAAGGACTCCCTTTCTGTTTTGCTGGAGCACCTGCAGTGATGAGGAGCATGTGCCCTCGTCCTATAAATAACATATATGTCTGTGCATGCTGCTGGCCAGGAGCGTGAGTCATGGTGCTATACGAGAACATCGGCTTTTGCTGCTGTGTAAATCCTTATAATCAAATTAAAATAATTAGTTGATTAATACAAATTTGGGTCGACTATCGACCGATTAATTGACTAAACAACTAAAGGACTACAGCCCTGCTCTCTGGTTGTGTTACAGGTCAAAATGTCTAAGCGTGGTGCCAAGGAATGCTCAGATCCTCCGGGTCCAACATCCAGAACACAGTAAGTCACAGCAGAAATCATGTGAGCACAACAACTGTTTGAATCCATATGTGGAAGACTGCTGACTAAAAAGGGGCGTATCTCTGTGCATCTGACCCAAACTGCACTCATAAGACTGCACCTGCAGGGGGAGTTCATGCAAAAACTACTATTTATGCAGAAAAGTAGTAGGAAACTGTGTATTTAAAAAAAAGATTAAATTCATGATTCACTCCCAAATCTTCAGCTAACTCACTCCATATACCCTTTCCTTTTTGCTGCTGTGTAAATCCTTATAATCAAATTAAAATAATTAGTTGATTAATACAAATTTGGGTCGACTATCGACCGATTAATTGACTAAACAACTAAAGGACTACAGCCCTGCTCTCTGGTTGTGTTACAGGTCAAAATGTCTAAGCGTGGTGCCAAGGAATGCTCAGATCCTCCGGGTCCAACATCCAGAACACAGTAAGTCACAGCAGAAATCATGTGAGCACAACAACTGTTTGAATCCATATAAAGAGGTAGGTGCTTTTTATTCCCAATACTTTTACTCCTACTCCTAATATATACTACAGTGTAACAGTACTCTTACTTGAGTAATATATAGTCCAGTGTAACAGTACTGTTACTTGAGTAATATATAGTACAGTGTAAAAGTACTCTTACTTGAGTAATATATTGTACAGTGTAACAGTACTCTTGCTCGAGTAAAAGTGTTGGTTCCTCTTCCCGCTGTGAGTTTAGTTTATTTCATTGTTTGTGATCTATGAGAGTCATGCAGTCACATGTCTTTTTCTGATGGACGTTACAGTATTAGTGTCCAAATCAAGCTTTATATAAATGCTTTTGTCAGACTAAATATTGGTCTGTACTGGATCTTTAAAGCTGACAGTTGATGCACTAAAAAGTGCAAATATCAGCCTGATATTGGACTATATCTGAAAAGGCCATTAAAAAGAGTTAATGAACAACACACAAACTAAGATAACTTTAAAATGTTTATTTGATGGAACATGACTAGTATTTGAATTCTAGAGACATTAAAAGTGCTGTACCAGATTTTTACTGTCTTAAAAATGTGAAATGTCTAGTTCTTTTTAAACGGCATTCTGAGCATCCTAATTATTTTATTTATTTATTATTTTATTAGTTTACAAGCACTTTTCACAACTGTCAGTGACCAGTGCAGAGTTTTGCCGACATGGTGAGCTAACAAAATATGCTAACCAGCACTTCCTGATTATCAGGCAGTAAACCACTTTATAATTAGATACAGACAGTACACAGTGTTACCTTTATTCTTCCTATATGGACGGACCATACATGTCCCTGATTGGCTAATCCACCTGTCAATCACACTCATCTGAACTCAGGGAGATTCACTGGTGACCAGACTCACATCTTCAGAAACTGTTGGAGAAGTGTGAAACAGCCCATATTCTGTTCCAGGACTCCTCCACCAACAGACCCACCTCAGGTACAAGAAGACCAGATACAGTGTGTAAGTGCAAGCTGGACCAATTCAGCGTCTCCTGGTCAAGTCTCCAGACATCGTGTGGTTTCAGTGTAAGTCAAGAGGAGATTCACTCACTTTAGATCAGTAAATCAGACATGTTAAATTATGTTTAATTTAACATGTCTGATTTACTGATCTAAATGGTTACTTCCCTTTGGATATTTATTTATTTGATTGGGACAATGCATGTTAATGAACAGACATGATACAACATGAATGTAAACACACCGGATTATAGCCGAAGGCTAATTTCCATCCGTTGTCCCAAGGGCTGGGGTCATAAAAGGGCCAGGGCTGTGTGTTAATTCTGCATGAGGCTGAAGTAGTCCAGCAACAGTTAAATCACATACTATTGACCTTATTCCGCCCTGCCTACTTTCTCCATAAATGCAACTAAACCACACTTTCTTTGTAGTAGCACTTCCGGTTAAGTGGAAATCCCGTTCCTTTCAATGGAGAATTTGGGGAAAGTTTCGGCACTAAAATATTATATAAAGTACCGGTAGGTTGGTTTGTGTCAAATGTTCAATGTTTATGTTCAACAACAAGTCAACACTGCACCGATTCTCTGAGAAGCTTTAAAACAGCTCTGTAGTCCCTATGGAACTTATTTGCTGTGAAGATCGGTAGCTTCATACAAAACAATACAACCCAAATGACGATGGCGGCGCCTACGGCAACAACGCCATAGCAACAGGTAAACAAATGCTCAACTGCTATGGGTAGAATGATAGGTCTGAGCTGTGTATGAATGTCCCTAGCCCCTCGTTCACTACACATCCGTGCACTCTTTATCAGACTCTATAGAGCCTCATTCACAGACTGATTTGGACACTCAGCTCACTACATTCAGGTCACGTGACTCTGGCATCTGGGTGAAAAAAAGTCTAAAGTCTAAACTCAGATAAAACTTGATTTCTGTCATAAATAATGATAGAGCTGAATAATTGGACTGACACAAGTATTTATGGACTAATAATAATCATACAAGTTTTTGTCAAGCTGGACCTCACACAAACCGATTGGATTATTCATTTTTTTGTCTGAAATGTGGAGATTAATGCTCTTTTAACAGCTCGAGCTAAGGTAAGTGGCTAACACTTTGTTGTGATTAAACTTCTCATGTGACTGACTGTGAAATGTAAGTTTCAAACAGAGACTTGTGCTGTTTCAGATCAGAACATGCACCTCCAGACCATCCAAAACTGGAGATACAACGCTCAAAGGTTCAAAGTAAGTCAAAGCAAATGTGTCGTTTATGGTCACATTAAAGCTGCACTATGTAACATTTGTAGGGTTTTCATGCTGTTCACTCTCTCACACACACACCAGTGTATGAGTGAGGGAAGTGTCTTGCACAAGGGCATAACATACCACTGAGCCTTTGCTCAAAATTACCTTGAAAACCTGCATTCTTACAGTGAGTGGGCTCACCTCTCCACAGATCTTGGCCTGGTGGTGTGAGTTGGTTGTCTCCATAGAGATAGATAAGTTTAAATCCATACTTTGGATCATTCAGGCAAAGCAGGTGGAGACAGGCAGGTGGTGGGCCCTCCACTGGAAGAGAGACAGTGCAGTTGCATTAGTTTGTGCCTAAAACTGTTTGTACTTTTTTTTCTTTATGAATGAATGAACATTGAACATGTTTTGCTCCTGCAGTGATCAACCTCCATCAATGCAGGGCCAGCTGCCCATGGACAGACGCGTGAATGTTACCCAAGAAACTAGAGACCAGACAGACCCAACCCCTCTTAGTGCGTGACCAGCAGACATGCACAGTTAATACTGTATCACAACCATAGACTGTATATATAAATGGACATAGCTAACACGCTAGCCGGCGTGTTCCAAAGAGGAAGTGATCATGGGCGCACTTCCGGCTCCATCGGCTCTGGCCCCAATTCACTTTACATTGGAAAACTGTGGCCCCTGTCTCTGTAACTGCTGCTGTCAGACTCGTCATTTTGGTCTTAAAATGTTTGTATTAACCCACTCTACATGATCCTGGGGTTTTTATTTCACTATTGTGTCCATAAATCAAGATAGGGACATTAATAACAGCCCAATCACGTGCCTTCTTTCTCCGAGGTCGTTCCCGCTAGCATTAGCAACAGGTTTGATTGACAGTGTTGCTAAGAGGCCACTTTCTGCTAAACCAGTGGTGTGGGCGAGAAGGGGTTACCTCCTGAATGACTCTTTGGTTGCTATGATACTCACGGTCAGAACTCTGCTCCAAATTGGCCCCTATAACTGCTCCAGCCTCGATGAGCTTCATTTGACTGAAGCCGAACGCTGTGGGTGACGTCACACTCTCTTAGTCCACTTCTTTATACAGTCTATGGATAGAAATCAGCAACTGTAATAAATGCAAGAAAATATATTCTCTCAATCCTCTTTATCTTTAAGTGCTACATTTAACATATTTAATGACGCTGTAGGCTTTTGGCTACCCACACCTGCTCTTCTGGAGCTGCTCAAAAATACTCATTTGGATCATAACAGTGACAGTGATTTTTGTCCTGTCCAAAGGTCAGAGGAAAAATGTGATTAATTTTTTTATCAGACGAGAGGCTTTTCTCCAAGTTTGAACTCATTGTTTTTGTGAAAACTAATTATTAACTTATTATTATTAACTATTATTATTAAATAATTATTCTTCTTCAGAACAGGCAAAATAAAATCTAAAATTATTATTAGATACATTTATCTAATCTAATTATTAGATTAGATAAATGCAAAGATTAATGCAAAATAATTCTGTAGGTCCACAGTTTTGGTGACCCCTTCATGACACAATCGGAAACATGGATTAAATAAAACTGTACAAAGCTCTGTCAATGACAATGTGTTTTCAGACCCAGACGCCCTGGACTGTGCTGTGTGCTTTAATAGAAACAAGACTGTTCCAAGTGTTTAAAGAGGGGGTATTATGCAAAATGGACTTTTTGGAGCTTTCTACCATGTTATAACATTGTTCCCTCATCAAAAACATGTCTGAAGAGGTTTTAGTGTCATCCATGCATGTTTGAGTAATCTAGCGATCTCTCTTGGGCCCTATTCGAACCCTCCTTACTGTTAGCTGTAAGAGTCTGTGCAATGCTCCGCCCACAAGAATATGTCACCCATGCCCCCAGTCGACACTTCTCCATAAATATACATAAAACGTGATACAAAACTGTACACAGCAACTTGACAAACCTGATGTGATGTGCAGTAGTTTCATTAGTGGGATGCTCTGAAGGGGGAGTGACTTAACGTGGGGAGCAAAACGAAAGTGAATACTTGTTTTAGGCGAATTTAGCATTTTCAAAACAATAAAAGATAACATGGTGATCTGTTATGTATGTTATGAGTTAGCAGTTAATACCTCATAGAAGTAAAATCCCCCTCTTTAAGTGTTGTAAGTGTAAAAAAGGATTTAGGAAATGTTTTGAATGGTAATTTTGCAGTAATTTGAATCTTTATTTATTCATGTAAAAGGTTGAGTTACAGTTTCAGAAGGAGAACACACACAGAGGTGCTAACTACAAACTAATCTCTAAACAGAAATGTAATTTAGTATCATTACAGTTATTTTTATATTATCCCAAGGACAATATTTAGATCATATTTTTGTAATTCTGAGATGTTCTAAAGCGCCTGTATTAAACGTCTTGGTTGAAGTATTGCACAAAATGTTAAGGAATATCACCGTGTCCCCGGGTTTGGAAGGAACACACTCAACACTGTTTCTGGTCTTTTTGTTACTGTGGTACTGTTCTGCACGTACAATACCCCATATTGTAAATTTGTTAATCAATATTGTCATTTTATTTTCCCAGTTTTTGTTTCATGCGGATAGGCCTAGAAATTACAGAGATATACACCATAAGCCAGGTCCACACATGTATGGAATTCTGAGCTGCCTTCCATGTGTTATTTATGGTTAAGAAATTTTAAAAGTAAAAATCCTTAACGCATTTTTTTTTTCTGTCTTTCTTTTTTTTTGTTTAGCTTTCTACCATGTTATAATGTTGTTCTTTCATCAAAAACATGCCTGAAGAGGTTTTAGGTTGTCATCCATGCATGTTTGAGTAATCTAGCGATCTGTCCTGGGCCCTGTTGGACCTAGAGACTTAGACAATCTTTATTACCCCAAAGAAGCCAAATACCCCCTCTTTAGCCATATTGTGCTTTTCTAAATAAAGTCTTGTGACACAACAACAAACATTAGTGGTCATTTTTTAAAATCTTTAAAATG
>KN486065.1:4350-14953 GCA_000787095.1 Periophthalmodon schlosseri
AGGGAAAGAAGGCACCTGATTTGTTTGTTATTAATGTTCATATCTTGATTTAGGGACAAAATAGCCAAATAAAAACACCCGGGATTATTAGAGCGGGTTAATACAAACATTTTAAGACCAAAATGAAGAGTCTGACAGCAGCAGTTACAGAGAGAGGGGCCACAGTTTTTCAATAGAAAGTGAATTGGAACCAGAGCCCACGAGCACTTGGGCACACAGACTATGGAACTAGCTTAATACCACAAGGAAAGTACTATTATTTTATGTTAAAATTCAAAAAATGTAACAAAAAAAAAAGTTAAATATTTATTACCATTGTGATATCAAGATCAACAAAGAGATGAGGTCATTGTGGACCATCTAGAGTCATCAACAAAGTAGAGCAAACATGTAGTTACCCCGTCACAATAACACATTTTGAAGCATGAAATATCGCTGCAAAGAAATGCCATGATAGACGATAATATTGAAACTACTTGATGCCACTAACACAAAGCAGGGTAATCCCAGTTAACCAATTTAAAAATATACAGTTTCATTAAAAGGCCTGAGCTGCAACAACATAAATAGCAGAATAAAGCAATAATTAGCCTCCACAGCTCAAATCTTATCGTATTACAACAAAACAAAACAACAAAACAAAAATCTCCCCGTTATCGCAAAGAAAAGGTCCCCACGATAAATACTGAGTCCCAAAATATATTCCTCCAGCTTTCATGTCCTGAATGTTAAGTCGATATAGTGATGACCGTGACGGGGCTACATGCAGCTGATTCTCAGGAGTTTTGAAGCTGATCAAACACATGACCTCCAAGAAGAAGGGAGAAGGCTTTCAGCGTTCTGTAAATGAGGTGAAACCAGACGCTTCAGAGACATAAACGCTCACACTTTTTCAACACTTTCACACTTCAGCTCAATGGAAGTGCCGGTCTGTCATTGCAAACCTAGACAACTATGAAGAACACCTACAAATGCTAAACGAATATGAGACGCAGCCCTCCACAGCTGCTCAGGCAAGGCAGACTGTGGCCTTTAGTTTGAGCTGGAGAACTGCGGGACCTGGGACAGCTCCTGATCAGCACCACGGACAGCGCCTCAGTAAAAGTGCTTTAAATCTATAATATTAAAGTTTCCAAATGTCTGAGTTTATTTTGAGCTGATTAATGATGTGAAGATAAGACACTTTGATGGGTGTAAAATGAGTTAATTAGCAGCATCTGTCTGATAAGAAGCACACTTGAATAAACTACCTATAAATATAAAAATGTCCCTACTCCAGTGTGATACTCGTACAAGTGAGTAATTCACAAATAAACGTTAAAAGGTCCAGTCACACAGGGAATAACCTGGATAAAATCTATGCCAAAAACCATGAAAGTGAAAGTTTGGTTGGAGTCGGATGATGAATGGCTGTAATAACTCCAAAAGGGAAAAGGCAAAAGAAAAGAAAACGTTAAGATTAAATGTAGCTGCACCTTCACCTTAATATTCATCTGAGCTGACAAACGCGGTTATGATTATTCTATGGAATAACACCACACGGGCGACTCTTTAATCTCTCGCTCAAACTCCGAGTCCAAGTATGAGCCCGTGTCAGGCTGTTGTACAGGACACATCGGTGATAACAGGAACACCAGCGTAGGGCCTTTATCTGTGGCCACGCTCTTCAAGGTTATCTTCAGCATAGGACACAATGTGCCGCTACCCTGTGACGTGAGGGAGCGGGGAAAGAAGCCAAACCATCACTCACCAATTCTATTTCCCAGCTCAGGGAGGAGGTAGTGCCAGAGGGGACGCGCTCTGCCTTACACACCTCCACTTAGCCCCAGCTGAGGGCCCCCTGCCACCCCCGAGATAGAGTTACCGCGGGAGGCCACTTGGAGGCTAAACGCCCCTCTCTGGCGGGACCCTCGGGGCCCCATTGTACATTCGTCCCTCAGTGGGAACTCTTGCCACTGCAATCTCCAGCCAATCACCTTCCCCCAGAGACAGACTTATTTGTGTAGGCCTTTTATGTGGAAGTGTAGTGAAATTCACACTCCTGGACTTGTTCAGTAGAGTTTTCTTTTACTCGTCCGGATTGTGCAGTGCAATTTACATGCTCTCACCTTTTGCTATTTTAAGTTATAGCTCTAAACTCTTAACTCAGCCCTTCTTCTGGATATGGCCGTCAGATCTGAGATTAAGATGCCCATACCTTCAGTAAACATCCGCTTTGAAGAGAAATGGACGTCTTCTGGGCGGTTGGACTTTTGAAAGGGGATCTCACTCCACAGGCTGCTCTCCCCTGGCCTCCAGTTAAAGGGCAGGTCTGCGTGGCTCAGCTCGGTGATAGGGTCTGGGCTGTGAGTTGGATCGCACCCCCGTCCGGCTCCACTGAAGAGGAATGCAGCTTTACGTCTTCAAAGCACAGGGTGGGTTTATCGGAGTGAAAAAGTCAAATTATGAGATCTGACTCACCTTTATGCATTATTGAGGGGGAAGAGTTGAGGACCATATTTAAAGCCAGTATAACACTTGAGTTGGATCAGAATCTTGTCCATCTGTCCCATTTCTGCGTGTAATAGTTCAATGTTTTATTATGTATTCTGCAGTTACAAACACTATTCTAATTTAACTTCTATAAAACATACAATTTTGCACACAGTGTTGAAGTAACGAGATATGTGCTGAAAATACATACAGATGACGCCACAACATCCTATAGGCCAATGGTACTTAGTACAGATGGGGGCAGCTAAAATTTTAATTGTTAAAATGCAGGTTTTCTTTATAATACAGCGAGGTCTTGGGTCTAGTCACTAATAGAAATAGTACAGTGAAATCAATAGGAAAAACTGGCTCTTGTCCCCATCTGGGAGCATGACATCATCACAGTCTAGAAACTGAAAGCCACCAATTCCTGTGGACGTAATTCAAAATACAGTTACCTTCAAAAGTAAATACAAAAGAAAACGTTGCGGTTATTAAGTTAGGCTTCATCTTGCATTTTGATAATATTCATTTTAGCTGCTCCATCTGTATTAAATATTATTGGCCTGTTGAATGTAGTGATGTCGCCTGAAATCCAGCAATTAGTCAGAAAAACAGAAAAGTGAACATGTGAGTTGAATAAGTACATTATAAACAGAGCAACAGACATAAAGTTGTTTTATTGCTACGTTATGTTTTCACTTGAACTATTCAGAACACAGAACTAATGTAATCGAACATGTCACAAAATACATTTTAAAGGTCCTATATTACACAAAATTGACTCTTGTGAGGTTTAATGTTCTAATGCTGTTACCTCCTCAAAAACATACCTGGAGTTGTTTTTTTGTTTCATTCATACATGTTTGAGTAACACTTTATTATTAGTCTGTCGACATCTCCAAAGCTCAAAATGCTCTGTTCCACCTTGTGATGTCATGAAGCGGCAGTTTTCAAGTTAACCACTCCTTTTGCCTTTAGTTTAGTAGAGATTGGCAATTCCAGGTCTCAAATCATCTTGTGAAGGTGTATGGAGTTTAAAAACACAGTGGAGCACTTCCTGTATTACCACATGACATCACAAGGTAGAACAGAGTGGAGTGTTTTCAGTTTGAGAGAAGAACTCAGCCTAAACATGCAGGATTTGTGTGTTAAAGAACTCAGCCAAACATGCAGGATTTGTGTGTTAAACATGTGTGAATGAAACAAAACACAACTCCAGGTCTGTTTGTGATGAGGAAACAACATTATAACATAGATCAGAAAATAATGTAACATGGACCTTTAATGAAGTTATTCTCCCACTAAATACATTTTCCCAGAGCAGTTTCCATAGTACCGCTGCTGCTGGTACAAACTGTGCTCACTCTTCCTCATAGAAGTGAACTCAAAGGACAGAAGCACTTGAAGGACAGTGGGGAAAGGTCAAACGGATAACTTTGAGCCGCTGTCAGGTGCGGCGCCGCAGCTTCACACTATTAAACACGATTGATTGAAAGAAATACTCCTGTCTGCTATTCCAGAGGTTAAAACAATTTTCATTTTGCTATCCCCATATGTCCGTATGTCTAATAAGAATGTCAGTTGTCACTATAGTCAGGAATATATGTACTCTATAGGCTCTACTCATTTTGATTTAAGCCTCCAGCTGCTGTCAGAGATCAATGGAACACTATATTCCCCTGGGTTCGTCTGTTTCATCCCCCTCTTGCCTGGTTGTCCGAGTGTGAAGGGTCTTTGACTGTCTGTCAGACTGTATGCTGTACGCCCGGTGTCAGTAAGGCTACGGGTGCCGCAAAGGGACAAATCTGTCAGAGTCATTGCAACAACTCTCTCCTCGACTCGGTAACTAACTAGGTTACTGTGGATCACGGCTCTTTTTCTTTGGAAATACTTGTGGAACTTCTTGTTTCGACATTACGCTGCCGATAATGTGAAATGGTTTGTTTTTACCATTTGGATCGGACCAGCTGTGTGAGATTTTAAGGCGGTGTCCGAAAGTTCACATTACTCCCTACAGGGGGCACTATTTAGGGGTCGTGCCATTTTTAGCGGTGTCCCAATGACCAAGGAGTGAAAACGTAGTGCACTCAAAATTTCCCACATTGCCCCTTGAAAAGTAGTGGCATCGGTGGTCACTAAACAACACTCTTAAACAACACTCTTAAACAACACTCTTAAATAAACTGTTGCTGTATAAAGTTGCTTACCTTATCTTGAGCTGTTAACAGAGCGATAACTTCCACATCTCAGACAAAAATGTAAAAGTCTAGCCTGTTTACGTGAGATCCATCTTGACAAAAACTTGTAAATTTATTATTATTAGTCCATAAAGACTTGTGCCAGTCCAATCTGATCAGTATTTATGACACAAATCAAGTTTTATCAGAGTTTAGACTTTAGACTTTTTTTCACCCTGCTCCCTGCTAAACCAGGGCTGCGAGCGGGAAGGGGCGTTACCTTCAACAGCCTCGCTCCGGATTGGCTCTTTGGTTGCTATGATACTCGCTGTCAGAATTCCAAATATGGAACTTTGCTCCAGATTGGCCCCTATAACTGCTCCAGCCTCGATGAGCTTCATTTGACTGAAGCCGAACGCTGTGGGTTACATCACATTCACTTTGTCCATTTCTTTTAACAGTCTATGTTCCTCCTACAGAGAAGTTACATAGTGCCCCTTTAATAATAAGATTACTAGTATGCAACTTATTTTTGTACTAAGCTACCACTGGCTACTTATAATTCTCTCACAACACATCATCTAAGCATTGCAAAATACATTTAAAAAAAAAACCCAAAACATATGTAATTGCCCCGTTTAGTCCAGATGCCAGATTACAGCATGTGGCCAGGCTGGTACTTGCCGTTTTCATAAATCCCTTGGTTCTGACGGATTAAACGTCACACTGGTACATGCGCACACATCATGAGCCCTCTAGTTACCCCAAGTCTAGCATTTGCAAAGATAAGTGTTTTGGCGACAACTCCTGGCCTGATTTGTTGTAAAAGGTTAGCGGAGTCGTTGAGCCGCAGCCTGTGCAATGATGCAGCAGTATCCATCTTGGAGAGAGTAATGTTACCACGGTGACATTCTGCTGGTGTTAGTGAGGGCGCATGGAAAGATATGGGCTGTCTGCGCCTCACAAACCGCAGGCAGGGGCCGGAGTGGGTGCGCTCGGAGAAAGTGTGGCACTGCACTCCCTGGCCCTAATTTGCATGAGGCAGTTTGTATTCCAAAGTGGTTTGTAAAAGAGTGTGTGAATACAAAATCTGTGTGTGCAAGTTGCTGTAGGACGAGTATTTTCATCACATTATTCACAAGTCCGGAAATAACCCAGAGACTACAGCAGCCCATTACTAAAATATTACAGGACAGTGGCAGGTAAGGATGAGCTGGACAGGTTTTATTTCTTTAACTCTGGCCGTTCCATGGAGTACAGCAGGTCCGTCGACAGAAGTTTGGGGGCCCGGAGCAAGAAACCTCATTTCGGCCCCCCTCTAATATAAATTAATAGGAAGACGGTCCAATTCTGGGGCCAGCAGACCCGTTTGCCCCCCTCTGTCGACTCCCCTTTGCACTGACTGTCCCAAAAGTTCACCCACTCAGTACATTTCATTATCTTGGGCCCCCATCTAATATAAACTAATAGGAAGAGGGTCCAATTCTGGGGCCAGCAGACCCGTTTGCCCCCCTCTGTCGACTCCCCTTTGCACTGACTGTCCCAAAAGTTCACCCACTCAGTACATTTCATTATCGTTCAATCTAGAGGAATCGAGTGGAAGTCCATTGGGCGACAGTGAGTGTGTTTACATGCACTTGAGTTTCCCGGTTATGAGCGAGTTTTCCTGGTTCGTCATGGCGCATGTATACACAGTATCCCGGTTTCAATATCCCGAATAAGCCAGTGTCCCGAATACTGGGATATACTGGGATAACTGGGATACTCAAATGTATG
The DNA here is from genome assembly GCA_000787095.1 of Periophthalmodon schlosseri. Classification (NCBI taxonomy): domain Eukaryota; kingdom Metazoa; phylum Chordata; class Actinopteri; order Gobiiformes; family Gobiidae; genus Periophthalmodon; species Periophthalmodon schlosseri. The sequence goes on from KN486065.1 coordinate 10,779, forward strand.
TAAACACACTCAATGTAAGAGTCCATCTAGAGCAGGGGTCACCAACCTTTTTGATACTGAGAGCTACTTTATGGGCACTGAGTCATACGAAGGGCTACTAGTTTGATACGCTCTTCTGAAATAACAAATTTGCTCAGTTTGCCTTTAGTTATACATTATTAATAATGATTAATGCTAATCATCTATGTGAAGACACTGATCAGGTTAATAATTTCTTACAATAATTATCAACAATAACAGCAAGGTGGGAAACAGATATCAATATTCAGCCCTTTAACTTTATTAATCTCAGTAATTGAATTTAAATTTTCAGATGACACTTAACATCACTACATCTCGTAGGAAAAATGTCCCATTTTCACTATCCACTGACAAACCATTTTAACAAAACATGAACTATGTTGCACAATGTTTCAAAAAGTTATCAATTATGTAATGTTCAAGGAAAATCAACGTACATATTTTTAAATATGTAAAAAAATCTCGGTTGCTTTTTGTGACTTTTTCACCGGTCTCATGAAAAAAGACTGTTGCTTACCCAACGCTGCCTTTCCCAGTGAGCGGTGAGCGGTTAGCGGTATTAGCATGGAATTAGCATGGTATTAGCATGGTATTAGCATGGTAGCTTTTGTGACACGTAGTGAAGCGTCTTTCCGCATTGTGCCGCTTTGCCGTCGCCACAGTCGCCCCACAAATGAGACACACGCAGGTTTTTTACAGTCGTAAAAAAAACCTCTTCTTCCCATTCGTTGTGATAATGATACATTTTCTTTCTTTTTTCTGCCATGTTTTTGCATCCAGCGCGCATCTTGGCTTACTATCTACGAGCACTAGTTTTGTCACGCGCACAATACTAACCTTTGAACTAGAGGAGGTCAGAGTTCACCTTAACTTATCTAAATTTCATGTATAATGAATATATTTTTAAGATATTGTCATTTTTAAATCTATATAAATGCAAGGGTGATTAAAAAAATAGCAACAGAATAAAATTAAATTTTAGATGCAGCTCACTATTAAGTTGTGCTATTTTTAGAACCGGCCTGCGGGCGACTCATGCAGTCCTTGGGGGCGACATGGCGCCCGCGGGCACCATGTTGGTGACCCCTGATCTAGAGACACAGTGGGCTGTTGGGTCATTACTGGTAAATAGGTTTATCACACTATAGTGGCAGAATACTTAATTTTTTATTTTTTTTTTGTGTTTTTTTTTTTTTTTTTTTATCTCCATTGGTTTAACATTAAGCTAACTGAAAATTCGATGAGGTTTGACACAGTCCCGGGCTCACTGCTCTTAGGTCAAAGAACCAGGCAGTGCGTTTCCATCACAGAATAACAGAAATGCCAATTGCTGAAAGGTTCTGCAAATGTACAACCTATTTTAATAGTTATTTTTTTCCCTTTTTTGGGCTGCAGGAGGTTGTTTTTGTCTCTTTTTTTTTTTTTTTGGCTGTTCCATTTACACTTACACTGTATTGAAAATGATCCGTTCAGACACTTCATATTGCATTCGGATGATGTTTACTACTCCAAAGGCTTCTGGCAAAGGTGTTCTACATTACACCTAGATAAAAGCTTAATATTACAAACTTCTTATTAATTCACAGCTGTATTTTTCGCACATCTGTACACAAGATGGCATGTGCTACCTGACGCTAATGCTAATCTCATGTCTCCACAGAAGCAGATGTTCAAACAACCTGCCCCCATTAACAGTGTGTCTCTGGGGTAACGCTCACCTCTGGTCCAGACCCCAGCCATCAGGCCGGCCACACCCCCCTGCCCAGACGTGAGGCGTGAAGCGGACTCCCTCACGCTTTCTGCGGGGCAACAAGCCAGAACTGTCTCCATACAACTCTCACTAGAGGTAGGGGCGTTTTCATTGGGTTCTGATGGTATCTTCATGTTGTAAAGTGGTCATTAAAGCTGTGTCTGGCTTTTTGAATGAGTAGTGACATAGTTTAGTTCACAGAACCATAGACTGTATAAAGAAGTGGACTCAAGGAGTGTGATGTCACCCACAGCATTCGGCTCCAGTCAAATGAAGCCCATCAAGGTTAGCAGGGGGCGAATTTGGTGCAAATTTCCACATTTGGAATTCCGACCGCAAGTATCATAGCAACGAAAAAGCCAATCCGGAGCGAGGCTGTTGAAGGTAATGCTCCTTCCCAGTCACAGCGCTGGTTTAGCAGGGAGCTCGTGCTGCTATTGCTAGCGGGAGCAACCTCAGGGAAAGAAGGCGTCTGATTTGTCTGTTATTAATGTTCATATCTTGATTTATGGACACAATAGTGAAATAAAAATACCAGGATCACATAGCGGGTTAATACGAACATTTTAAGACCAAAATGACGAGTCTGACAGCAGCAGTTACAGAGAGAGGGGGAAAGTTTTTCAATAGAAAGATAACTGGAGCCAGAGTTGATGGAGCTGGTAGTGCACCCATACTCACTTCCTATGTGGAACGGTTAGCTGTTTCCATTTATATATACAGTCTATGTTCATGGGACCAAGAACAAGGGTCTAGGTAAAGGTTTAGTGCTGGTCCATGTGTTTCAGTGGGAGTATGTAGCATAAATTCACTTTTATCTATTTACTCCTTATACATCCCAGCAGTTTGTCGGTCTGTGGTTTGTTTGTGGCTCGTCTGCTCTCAGAAGCTAAGGAGGGTTGGACCTGGTTGGTAATTGGATGGGTGACTGCTGGGAATAGCAGGTGCAGCAGTGGGACAGCTGTGGCTCTAGTGCTAACTGTTATTGTGTCGTTAGGCAACACACTTCACCACTAGTGTGAATGTGGTGTGTGAGTGGGTTGTGGTGGTTGGAAGGGTCAATGGTGCAGACTGGCAGCCTTGCTTAATAGGTTGTATATATAAATGGGCATAGCTAACCTGCTAGCCACTGTATTCTAGCTCCATCGCCTCTGGCTCTAGTTCACTTTTTTTTGAAAAACTGAACTGCTCTGTAACTGCTGCTGTCAGACTCGGCATTTATGTCTTAAAATGTTCATATTAACCCGCTCTACATGATCCTGGTGTTTTCGCTATTGTGTCTTTAAATCAAGATATGAACATTAATCGCAGACTAATCAGGCGCCTTCTTTCCCCAAGGTCGCTCCAGGTAGCGTTAGCATCAGGTTTGATTGACAGCATTGCTAAGCACCCACTCCCTGCTAAACCGGTAAGGGGCGTTACCTTCAACAGCCTCGCTCCGGATTGGCTCTTTGGATAATATGATACTTGCGGTCGGAATTCCAAATATGAATCTCGGCTCCAAATTGGCCCCTATAACTGCTTTAGCCTCGATGAACTTCATTTGACTGGAGCCGAACGCTGTGGGTGACGTCACACTCACCTAGTCCACTTCTTTATGCAGACTTCAGTTGTAGCTCACAACTGGAGTGAATAATACAACTAAAGTGCTTTGGCTTGAAAGGCTCTTTCTTTTATTATTATTATTATTATTATTATTATTATTATCTTTTATTATATTATTATTATTATTATTATTATTCATTTAACCACATTTTTTGTCTGTAGAATCGACTCATAATGACCTTGTTTACCCTTTACAAATACAAATACAAGCAAAAGCATCGTCCAGTGTCCACTTCATCTCATGCCAGAGCTTTCATGCTGTATCCGTGGTATGTTGGTAATCGCCTGTGGTCATTATAGTTGATCGGGGCACATCATCATTTACACATAAATAAACCAAACTGATAAAAAAAAACAAAAAAAACAATATTTGCTTTGAAGCTCTCTCCATCATATGCTGCTTTGAAAAGTCAAAGGATTTCAGTTAAAACAAATCTAAAACAAATACTGCAGCCAACGAAATGAAAGGCACAAGAACTTTGAACATTAGCGAGCAGCTTGAGTTTGGTTTAGTTGGTTTGTTTTTCCATCTCTAGGCTGTTGAATAATTATGTTGGGTCAATTGGCATCAGAAGAGTCCTTCAGAGCCCAGGTTAGAGAGACACAACATCTGATCCCCTGCACCCTCAGGAGGGCTCATGTTGTGATTAGGACTCGGGCCGGCCACATGTGTTCACAGATGGAAGAGGGATTCAGATTCAAGTCAATTATGAATATACACAAATCTGCAGTATTTTTCTATTTAATTCATGTCCTCTACCTGAGTGACAGCAGCTGTGTTTGTCCACTGATCTGAAGG
>KN486066.1:0-33107 GCA_000787095.1 Periophthalmodon schlosseri
AAATACTAATTACACAATTAAAAATAAAATCTCATAGTAAGGGCACATGTTTTTTTCAAGGAATCTGATAGATAAATACTTTATTTACTACTATATACATTTTCAACATTAAGTAAGCCTGTAATTAAATAAGTGTTTTTATTTGAAATGTTACACAGTTGCAAGCTATCACCTTTCTTTATTTTCTTGAAGATTTTATCGTGATTTTTTGTCTGAAAACAGTTCATTTGTGCCCATATTTAACTATTTTCCATGGTTTACTCTCATTTTAGACCATGTTTAGCTCTAATTTAGGCTTGATATAGTCGAGGTTTAGATGTGATGGCACTCTGTAAGACAAATGTGATTTTTGGTGGTACTTGATGTATAAAGTTTGAGCACCACAAGGCAGATAATTAACATGAATCTCAAATAGACAGATAATAATAATGTATAACAATAATAATAATATTGTATAACATACTGAAACATTAGCTCATTGAATGTATTGCTGTATATGTTTAGTACTGGTTTAGCCCTGGTTTAGCCCTGGTTTAGTCCTGGTTTAGTCCTGGTTTAATCCTGGTTTAATCCTGGTTTAATCCTGGTTCAATCCTGGTTTAGTCCTGGTTTAATCTGTATATGTTTAGTACTGGTTTAGCCCTGGTTTAATCCTGGTTTAATCCTGGTTTAGTCCTGGTTTAATCCTGCTTTGTTTCTGGTTAGCCTTTTGTTTTTGGGGCTATTTTGACCTGACTTGGTCTTTGTTTATTTGGTATTCACACATTCATAATATAAAGCTGATAACTGGTTCACCCAAAAGACAAAACCCTGAGTATAAACAAAGCAATGGTCTACTCCATTCAGTGTAGTGAAGATTAGAGTGAGCATTATATTGGAGAAACAAAACAGCCTCTCCATAAGAGAATGTACCAACACTGTTGCAACAGCAGCTCAGGACTCCAGTCTCCCTTACATCTCCAACTCAAAGCCACTGACCACTCTTTTGACGATAGTGAGGTACAGATCTTAGCCAAAGAAAATAAATGGTTTGAGAGGGGAGTTAAAGAGGCAGTTTTGGTGAGGAAAGACAATCCATCTTTGAACAGGAATGGGGGGCTTAGACATCATTAATCTCCTATTTATAACTCCATCCTCAGACAGATATAAGGCAGTGTCCGCCAGCAATCTGAACAGAACTGAAGAAGCAGTTTGGATGGACTTGTGTCCAGCTGACAGAATAATATTTTTATTTTGCTAAAATGGATAACATTAAACAGCCAAATCAGCTTAATGAGTTAAAAGTCTTCATCAGAGTTTTTCTTAAGTCTTATTTGTGCCCTTGTGTTTAAAGCCAGGACTGTCCCGCGCTCTAAGAGTGACCAGCAGGTGGAGTCACGGAGTCGGACAATGCCAGTGCCAACACGCTCCTCGTCTCTCAACCCCACCAAACGGTCAGTGCTCCTTCTGATATTATTAACAACAACAATGCTGCTTTTGATCCACAAATGTTGAACCTTATCTTATTTGTTTGGGATTTGGTCTACAAATGTTCCATTTAAATCTGACGTCTTTAAGTTCTTTCTTTCAACTGACAACAATCACATCTTTAGGGTCGAAAAAAGGCTCCACTTTATGAAGCTATTGAAAACATAATTTGTTCATTTGTGCTGACAGAGAAGACATTAAAAACATTAAAATTCTACCATAGAATTATGACCTGGCCTCCACCTGAATTTTGAGATTATGATGTTCTGATATCACTTGAACGCAGCTCCATGTGGGGAAATTAAATACCAACTTTGACTTTTTCATTAAGTCACAGACTAAGATGATTGGCAGCAGCTGTATACACTACCAACCAAAAGTTTGGACACACTTTTTCATGTTTTTGTTCATGTACATTGTAGATTTTCCCTGAAGGCATCAAAACTATGAATGAATACATATGGAATGTAGCAAAAAATAAACTCAAAATAACAAAAATATAGATTTAAAAAAATTTAAAATAGTCACCCTTTGCTTTGAACCCTGGTTTGCACTTTTGGCATTTCTTAACTCTGACATGGCGTACCTGTGAAGTGAAAACTATTCCAGGAGATTTCATCATGAAGATCATTGAGAGAAGGCGAAAGGCAACACTGTCGACAAAGCAAAAGGTGGCTATTTTGAGGATTTGAATATAAAATATTAAAAAAATATTTAGCTGAGTTATTGAATTTTTACTATATAATTCCATAATCTTGTATCATATATGCGATGTCTTCTGTATGTATCTAAAATGTAGAAAGTAGTAAACATAAAGAAAAACAACACTGAATGAGAAGGTGTGTCCAGACTTTTGACCGGTAGTGTATAAGGGTCAAATTTAACTTTGTTTGGAGTTTCATTTGGTGCTTGGGTTTCATGTTGCATTTAGGGACTTGTAAATGTTAAGTTGTAAACATAACCAAACTATTCATACTATTCTCATAAATACTCTGTGTATCCAGTTTCAAAAATATACAGCTCATAACTCTGTAGCACTACATAGTAAAACTGTGACCTGGGCCACACTGATGGTATAAGTACATCTAATGACAAGATTAGTCAGATAATTGGCCAATAATTGTGATTATTAAGGTCACAATAAAATCGATAACCAGGTCAGCAAGATACTTGCGAGTTCACAAACTCCCGAGAATCTATCTGTTTTTGAAAAACGTGCAAAGGGAACTGCTTTGTTTCTCTGTGGACGGGATAAGCATCAGTGCTGGTTGTAACAAACGTTTGAATTCTCGGCTTGTTTTGCTGTTGTGACGTTCAACCTTTTCCCAACCCCTTTCAGCGAGAGCCATCCCAGACTGATGTGTAGAACTGAATTCAGGCTGCTACGTGCCGTGTGTATGAATGTTGTGTTTGTGAGTGGTGTTAGCGGTGGTCGAAGGAGCCGATGGCACTGATTGGCAGCCTCGCCTCTGTCAGTCTACCGTAGCTGAGACTAATGCAGTACACATACATATCAGTCTGGCCAGGGTTTATCTGGTTGTTTATGTCACATTAACTTTTCCATTGAGAAAGCTTGATTTAATAAAGGTGGTGACATACTAGAGGAATGATAAGATTCTGGTTTAGTCCGGTTTAGTCCTGGTTCAGTCCCTGTTTAGTCCTGGTTTAGTCCCGGTTTAGTCCTGCCCCTCTCCACATTGTGAGCTGTGACAGGGGCAGGTCCCTCTGCAGTGGGGGGTAGCCTGATGGAGCAGAGCAGGTGATGGAGGATAAACTGCTGCTCATCACTGGCCTGTACACGGCACACTGAGCTCTGACCTCTGACCTCTGCACATGTCTAAAGAGATGAACCACCACGCTGCAAGGGCTGATGGGTAGTTTTACTGCCACAAGGACACACGGAGGCAGTTTACATAGTCCACAAAAGAACTATATACAACAGACAAAATATTTAAGTATGTCATGTATATAACATGACATCTATTCATAGGTTTGATCATGGTCTAGTCCTGGTTTTGTCCTGGCCTAGTACCTCATCAAATGCAGCCTTAAATCACCCAATAAATATCATTATCACTGTAATTTGACATTTATGTCTGGGTTAGTCCTAATACAGGTTTTCTAAAGATGCTCTATCTTTTGTAAATGTCATGATTTTGCCTGGAACGTTCCACAGTATGGCATTAACCTTGTTGTTCTTGCATTTACAGTTTTGTATACGTGTTATGGTAACAGAAAATACCTTGGAAAAAAGATGACGTGTAACTTGGCCTGGTGGCGTCAACGTTTTGTCTCCATGGAGATAGATACATTTAATGCCATACGGTGGAATATTCCAGACGAAGCCATAGTTTGACAGTAATATAGATGAGACTTTCTCTAATTCTTAAATTGTTAAAATATAAATGATTGAAATATAAACAATCTATTGTTTTAAAAATAATCCTATTAAGTGTTTTATATAGACTTAATTAATCATTTGTGTAGCGTATAATGTTGTAACATAGATGTCATGAGAGCAGGAGTTCCTAAAGTGGAGGTCGTGGGTCTAGACCTTTCTGGGGGTCAAAGGTCACTGAGTTGAATGATGCAAGATGTCACAATCTCATTAAAATAGCCTGTTGTTGTCAGTTCAGTCCATTAACAATAAACTATTCAACCAAAGTATGATCACAATACATTTTATGCAGGAAACTAGTATTACAAATGACATTTATATAGGTAGGGAATGAATATTAGAAGAAAAAGTGTACCTATACAAAAATAGTATCATGTGTGTTTACAACTTGATGCCTGAATTTCTGATAAGGTGTAATAAAGTCAGTAACTATCTTATATTGACACATCGAAATAGATTTTATTCAGAAAGTTACTCCTTTAATTATGGCAGTGGACAGTGCTCCCCTCTGTTGCCTATAATTGCTTTCAGCCTTCTCAGACAGTTTGCTCTGGTGCTGCTTCCTGTGTTTGTGAGTGGGTGGGTCTAAATGACAGATAAACTATGCTTGAGTGTCTATGAAAGGAAAATATGTGCAAAGGGAGAGAGTGACGTCAGGCCTACTCTTTAAAAATACAATGGACAATACAGTGCAGCCTGCTGTCTCAAAGGAGGGTCATCGGGAGCAATTCTGGACAACACAATGTTTTTCCCAAATCATCCTGAAGTAAAAAGCACATGGATAAGCAGTACAAGACGTAGGCTACTATAGGATTAACTGCAAACACATTCACAAATATTTATTCAGTGGTTGATACATAGAAAAGTGCAGTTCCCTTAAAATAACTTTTTAGGTTTATTCAGTCAAGACCATATATGGATTGATGGAAAGAGTTTGAAAATGCGTACTTAAAAAAGTTTTGGCTAATAATTTAATTAAGTATAGTTCTACTTGTAATTAAGAGTATGCATGAAAAATACTACTCCAAGTATGAATTACTTTTTCAACATGGTTTTAACATAAGTTTAGAACCTTTTATACAAAATCTGATCAATTATCTGTGCATTGACAGGTGGTCACCCTAATTGTGCCAACTGGGACTTGTGTTATTCTCAGTAATAATTTGAAATGTATGTAGATACAATTATGGCTACAATTAAGTACATGTTTAAAAAAATCTAAATGTCTAAAAAAAACTACTCAGTAACTCAGTTTCAGTAACACGAGTATTAGTAATGTGTTACTTTCCACCCCTGACAAATACTGATTAGCCTACACAAGTAAGAGTCGAAAGCTACTTAATGCCCCATTGTGTAACATTTCAGCTAATTAGTAAAAGCATTTATGTAATTATGGATGTCTGCCACCAGGTCAAGCTATGAGTCAGGTCTCTGGAGAGGCAAGCAAGCACACAATAACGATGCTTGTTTTCCAAGGTTTTTTTCACACCAGTAGAAAACCCATAATGAAATAAATGCTTTCATTTTAGTCTATGTATTTGAAATGTTACACAGTTGGACTTTAAGCTGTAGCAATTCTGGAGTTATCATTATTTTTCTAATGAAGCCTTTATCATGGATATTTTTACTAACATTTGTGTTCTTTTTTGTTTTGAAAACAGTTCATTTGTACCCATATTTCTTCTAATTCTGTGTATTGATTCTCTGCCCAAAATGTTCCTTTGTTTATTCCTGCAACATATTGTGTTTCCATTCATTTGCCTGTTCTTTTTTCTCAATGGAACAAACTGTGGCTCTGTGTGTTGTCAATGGCTGCAGTCTTGTTTACTTGATCACATTACTGAAATTTTCCTGAACCACAAATTGAATTCTGCGTCATTCATTCGTATCACCATCATTAGCTGCAGACTCAAACGGCCTTGGAGAGGGCAGGGGCTGCATCTTTAGATTAAAAATGTGGTTGCCATGGAGACGACTTGATAATCCTCCCTCTCTCCCTCTCCTCTTTCTCTCTCTCTTTCTGTTTCTCTTCATAGGAACGAGTGGCAGCCTCCAGACAAAAAGGTAGACACCAGGAAGTACCGCGCCGAGCCAAAAAGCATCTTCGAATACGAGCCTGGCAAATCCTCTGTTTTGAAACTGGAGAGAACGGTATGCTAACATCTCCTTTTGCTACCCATTTATTTACACTACATTTGTGCATGACATGTTAGCCGCGTGCTAGCCACCTTGTCACCCATGCACCTTTAGCCACACACACCCACTGTTCAGTCATCTCAGACAGCTTACAAGGCGACGTATGTGCAGATAAATTGCCACATTCCTGGAGGGTGTCCCATTGCTGTGACAGATGATCTTGCCGAAGGGGGCTGACCGGCCAATATCGCTTTCAGGCACGGCCATTGTCTTTGCCTATTTTCACTTTAAGGTTCTTGGACTGCATCGGATCACTTACACAGTACAATACAGGGAGGTAAAGTGAAATGCTTTCTCTGTATGTGCAGTTAAAGTGTGGTTAAGACCCTGTTGCTGGTCTTAGAAGAAAAACTGCAGGCTACACCTACAGGGAATTTGTCATATATGATATTCTAGAAAATGTGGTATTAATATAAAGCCTTTCAATTGTCCTGTTTATCAATATATGTAATAACCAAACAGAAACATTATGCACTATTTTTAAATTGTGTATTTTAATTTTTCCATTTATGTTCATTTAAAGGTACACAATGTAACTTTTCCAGTGGGCGGTACGCAATCTGCTTGTCTCCATGCTTTTGCTTCGCCTGGAATGTTCTGCAATTTAGCATTAAACTGATCTATTTATACAACTGTTTGATTGCTCAGAAATACCTTGAAAAACAAGCATTTGAGCATTTTACTGTGAACGTGATTGCCTCTTCTCAGATCTGACCTGTAACTTGGCCTGCTTGTCTCCATGGAGATAGATGAATTAGAATAATAATGCATTAGTCTTATATAGCACTTTCCCAGATGCTCAAAGTCGCTTTACAATTTTGTACATTATTCATTCACTGTACACTTGGTGGTGGTAAGTGCGGCTTCCGATCTGTAGCATCGGCCCCTCAAACCACCACTTACTCACTCACTCACCACATTCATACAAGGCAATGTGGGTGAAGTGTCTTGCATAAGGACACAACAGCAGTTTTGCCACTGGTTGTCAATTGAATCTCATACTGTGGAACGTTCCAGGCAAACCAATAACATCTCCATAGAGACAAGAAGGTGGCAGACTCTCCACTGGAAAAATTACATAGTGGACCTTTACTGTTTATTTATTGTTTGAGAAAATTCAGTTGCCCTTTAATTGTCAGATCTCAGCAAGCTCAGTAGTTCATTTAGCCCTCTCACACAGTAGCTCAGTGCAGTAATTAAAGCCTTATTATGTCATCTTTCTGACGCACATGGAGCTGTAGATTGTGTTAGCTCAGATCTGGCTTCGTCCCATCGTTTGTTAAAAGGAAGTCTGCCAGTTCATCCCAGGATCACAGACTATCAGGGGCCAGTGTATTTCCATTAAGAACTCATTTACTCTGGGTCACTGAGCTGTTACAATCCTCAGTATAGACCTGTCAAAATACATTTTAAAAGTGATATATTGCTTCAGAAAATATCGAAAGGAAAAAACGATAATATTGAAAGTACCGCACTTGATGACACTGAAACAATAAGCATAAAGTACAGTTTTCTAAATGTACAATATCTTTAAACAGCAGAATCAAACACAATTTTTTTTTTTTTTTTTCAGTAATAGTGTTAAAATTGTGATTACTTGACAATTTTGATTTTCTACAATTGTACTGAAACTGAGACACTAGTTTATTTAAAGTTAATATTTAAAAGGAGAAATATGACAACTGGTGGAAAACATTTAAAAAGCTTGTCATAATCAAAAATATGGTCCATTAGTTTATTTTCTTGAAAAGTTCTGAGTTTCTGTGACCTTTGAGTTGAAGACCAAATCAATGTAAAATCGTAAAATCTATGAAACATGTGTGTGCCCTCTCAGGGTTAGGCTTCAGGATCAAAAGCCTTGAGTCCGACATCTGCTTCATTTGCATTTATCAATACTTCAAAATTTCAGTACTCTGGAGGAAATTATACATGGTTTCTTAATTATTCAAATCTCTGAAAAGATCCAAGCTCATGTCTGGTCTCCATGCGCAAGTGTATTGGGGCCAAGCAAAACAAATTCTGCAACTCGTTAGTTCATCTTGTGTAACCTGCACTCGTATTATGGAGACACTAGGGGTTGACCAGTTAGTTTTCTATGGTAGTGTCCAAAAACTTGCAATATTTAAAAGGAGAAATATGACAATTGGTGGAAAAATTTTTTTTTTTTAAAGTGTCCAAAAACATGCATCAAATGGTTGTTGCTATTTGCTGGTTGCTGTTGTTTCAATCTTTCCAGCATTTCAATCAAGCACACCCATTTCCAAAACATCAGATCATGGCTCAGAATTCCTTTTAGTTAGTAGGACTATTTCCACTTTGTATTCCTGGTGATCACTTGGAGGTCTTTGTCCAGAGATGCGTTCACTTTTTCTGATTCAATCCTGGTTTGAGTCCAGTTTAGTCCTGATGTAGACTTGGTTTGGTCCTGTTCTAATCTTGGTTTAGTCTTGGTTTAATCTTGGTTTTGTCCTGGTTTAGTTCTTGGTTTAGTCCCATTTTTTTTCCTTATTTTTGGACTAAAAGGTTTAACTATATAGATTTTTATCTATTTTTAATTTCTACAAGTAGTTATTTTTTAATGACATCCATGAGCACATACTTGTATTGTATCTATCCATGCATTGTCCATGTATCCATGTCTATGGGGCTGTGTGTATGTTCCAGTCACATATTCTGGGTCATGTGATTTGTATAAACTCATTTTACATCATTCATGAACCTGATAATGCACTTGTCTCTTCTGTATCATGCATTGCTCCTGTTGCCATCCTCCTGTCTCCATTATGACTGTTCTCATATTGTTCTCATCTGTGTGAATCCTCTTTCTCTCTCTGTGTCTGTCTGTCTCTCGCCCCCCCCCTCTCACTCTCTTTCTCCCTCCTCTCTCTCTCTCTGTCTGTCTGTGTCTCCCCTCTGTCTCTCTCCTCTCTCTATTCTTTCTCTCCCCCGTCTCTCTCTCACTCTCACTTTCTCTCTCTCTCTCTCTCTGTTTCTCTCTCCCCTTCTCTCTCTCTCCTCTCCTCCTCTGTGCCACGCCTCTGTAGACTCAGGATGTAAGCCCAGACGTCATAGATTTAGAGAATGAGCCGTGGTATAAGTTCTTTTCTGAAATGGACTTTGACAAAGCGGTAAGTGTCTGCACAGGGACATCATTTACTGCATGTGTAACGTTCATGTCAACCCCAGCGTTGTCTGTGTACAATAGGTTGTGTTCACTGTATGTTCCTTTAACCCAGCTGACTGGGCCTTTTATTAAATCCAGTTGAGAGAATTATTCACCAATTGATCATAGTATCCACCGCTATATTTCAGTTAATACATGTGTTAATGCGTTATGGCCATGTTACAATATGTAGCTTTATAACACAATAATCCTTAGTGAATAAATATTAAATCTAATGTAATTTATGTCCTTATACCTTTATGGCAGTTCAGAGAAAAACACAGACATCTTTCCCATCCACAAATTCACAAAATTCAAACCTGCTCTCCACCTCAACATTAAACAGTGGTGGAAGAAGTACTCTGTTACTCAAGTAAATGTACAGATACCGGAGCAAAAGAATACTCAAGTAAAAGTATTAAAGGACCTGTTTAAAAATGTGCTTAAAGAGTAAAAAGTAAAAGTATTTCATGCAGATTTTGAGATCTAATAAGGCTATTTCATGCGATTTTGAGATCTAATAAGGCTTCAGTAGTGATTTTGATGCAGATTTGTGCTGAATTTTGTTCAACAGAAACAATTGAATGAATAGTTTTTTTCCAGCTGTTTTTATTCGTACATTTTATTTTCCGCAAACTATGAACTGAAAAATAAACCCTTAAAAAAAATAAAAATAAAATAAACCTTTTCAGCAGATCTCAAACAATAATAAAAAATACTTTTACTTTTCAGTCCAGTTGAAAAATGTAGAGGAGTAGAAAGTACAATACCTTCTCTTAAATATAGTGAGATAAGAGTAAAAGTATCCACTATAAAACTAAAGATACCTAAAATTTATACTTGAAGTAAAAGTAGTTAAGTACTGTACTTTTTACCTTCCACCACTGATATTAAAGGATGGGCAGTTAATGTTATCACGTGAACCCAACCTATAATGACTTCCCATTTGCCCATGTTGAATACCCCATATAAGCCTTCACATAAACCGTCTGCAGCCGCTTGCATAAGAGAAAGATGACTGACTGTCACTTGTCCCATTAACAGAGGTTAATGAGAGCTATTTTTACCCTTAACTCCACAGAAGCGTTTCACATCATCTTTATATGCAAATGAACAGACAGGTGCCTCTATAAATTCCATACTTTAGTTGTGACCAGTCAAAACATTGGATCAGTCTCTAGTTTTACAAGAGTGACTATTTGTTTAGGCTTATGGTGTATCTTATGTGTCAGTTTTACAAGTGCACAGTCATTCAGGTGGGATACAGTGCACTGAAATAGCTTATACATCAGTAGAAGTCTAGACAGCATTTTATTGGTGGTTTCAGATTACTCATCATAGGGCTGTAGGGACATGGACAGGGAAATTTGCTATTGTGTTAATGTTGTGGACTAAATAAATAGAAAGATGCTATAGTTTGGTACTAAAATAATTAGGTTATCATAGGATATCAATCAGATTTAGAGTGTGCATGCAACTACAGCCACTGATGGATTTTTATTTTGGATATTTGTTGCGAAAATAGCATATAATTTATCAAAGATTACTGATTTTTGCCCTTAATCGGTGTATGAGACATCAATGAGTCAAATCCAAAAACTTGTGGTTCTGGAAGTCAAATTAGCATAAATTTTGCCCATTACTTTTCCAAAAATGAAAATATTCCCATTTTAAGCATGACTGAGGCTAAACTGCTGTGTATATATGCCGTTAAATATCACAAAAACTTGATGTAACATTTGTAGTGGAAGGTCACCTCCCTGCTTGTCTCCATGGAGATTATTAGGCCTGTTTACCTCGAATAATCTGCAAAATACCTTACAATTTATCCATCTAGTATTTAATCAAAATACCTTAAAATGTGCATTCTTACTGCGAGCAGGATAACATTTCCACAGATCTGACCTGTAACTTGATCTGCATGCTGCCGTGGAGACCATGTTTAATGCCATTCTGTGGGACATTCCAGAGAAAGCAGTGTCATATCCATGGAGAAAAACAGGTGATGGACGTTCCACCGGAGAATTTAAATAATGCAGTCCAAGTTGCAGGTTATCTCTATGGAGCGACTGACCTGCTCACTTTAAGAACGTGTTTCGTGGTACGTGGTATTTATGAGCCATAAAAACACACGCTCACAAATGCTGGAAAGGTATGTTGAATGCAATACTGTGGAACATTCCAGGAAAAGCAATAACATCTCTATGGAGACAAGCAGGTGGCAGAACCCTCACCAGAAAAGTTGCCCAATAATTAATATTCTACATTTTATGGTCATGAGTTACATCTAATTGGCCTCCATCTAACTTGTCAACTTTCAAAAAAATGATTAGGTTAAAAAAGTCTATGGGAAAAATGACTGAAAATTTGACTTCAAGAATCCTACATCCCCATCCACTGCTGAGCTCCACTGCTTTTACATTTAATGAAATCCATTATATTTTTCCCCGGTTACATCAGCTCCACTTTAGTTTACTGGTCATTCGCAGTGCATGAGTCGTGTGATGTTTCAGTCATCACTGATTATTCAGGAGGCCCGGGTCCAAGCGCACATCCGACTTTAAAATAACCCACTCTGTTTTATATCGCATGTGTTTGGGAAGTGCTCTAAACTGGGACCGACAGAGACGGAGGGGTCAGTTTTATTTGAATCCAAGTCTCGACTTTTTAAATCGCACCAGACAAATGCTGAAATAGAGTTTAGAGTCTGTCTTTACCGCAGAATGTGCCTCAGTCCTGAAGATGGCGCCGTCATGAGATAATGTCCCACGCCAAAATACACCAGACTGTCAATGTGTGAATGTTATTGTGGAGTAGGGCTCCAACAGTGAATCGGAATAATCATGACTAATCAACTATAACATTTCAAATATATTTCTTCAACTGTACAAACTCTAAAACACATGCTAAACAATGTTATATCTCAAAAACTGTGGTAATATTAAAACCAAACGGCCAGGACTCAGTCTCCACTAAACGAGCCAAAAACGGGATTAAATTTGGACTGTATCAAGTCTAATCCAGTACTAAACCAGAATTTGAGGTGCATTCACACTTCCTGGTTTTAGTCCTGATATAGACTTGGTTTGGTTCTGTTTTAGTTCTGGTTTAGTCTCATTTTAGTGCCAATTTTGATGTAGTGTGAATGCATCTTAAACAATCTGAACCAATAGGCTGGATTAAACCAAGATAGAAAAAGGTCAAGAACTAAACTTTAGCTAAACTTTAGGAGACATATACCAGCATTAATCCAGGACTCAGTCAGAGCAGAACTATATCCAAATCAAAGAAACTGTTATTGTATAAATTAAGATGCAGGCACCATTTATCCTGCATCTAAAAACACAGTTTTACCCATTTGTTTCATTCACACATGTTTAACACAAACACTGCATATTTAGGCTAAGTTTTTCTCTCAAACGGAAAACACTCTGTTCCACCTTCTGATGTCATATGGTAATACAGGAAGTGCTCCACTGTGTTTTTAAACATCATACACCTTCACTAGAATAATTTGGATAATTTCAGGTCTGGAATTTCTACTAAACAAAAGGTAAAATGTAGCTGTTAACTTGAAAACTACTGCGTCATTACATCACAAGGTGGAACAGAGCATTTTGAGCTTTGGAGATGTAGACTGACTAATAATCCAGGATTACTCAAACATGTATGAATGAAACAAAACACAACTCCGGGCATGTTTTTGAGGAGGTAACAACATTGTAACACGGCTTAAAGCTCACAAGAGTCAATTTTGCGTAATATAGGACATTTCAATTGTTTTTGTATATTTTGTTTATTTTGAAAATGTTAGTGCTTATAATCCTCTTCCTAAACTTAAGCAAACCCTACCCTTAGCCATTTTCCAAACCATTTTCCTAACCAAAATTATACCCTGATCCTAAACTCCATCAGTTCAAATGACCAATCACAGCAGACCGTCCTTTCGGGGCTTACTATCTAGAATTAACCTTTTGTAAACCACTGCTCTCTGCCTCATCTTGTCCCATTTTAGCCATAGCACCAATGAGCTAATTCCCCATAGCACAGATCCCGTGTAGGCTGTGGATGTAAGCGTATAGGAGCTGCGTGGATGCCTGCCCGCTGAGCTCGCTGGGCCTGGCTCCTGTTTAATGTCAGCACCACTTCCAAAACTGCTCCGAGAATCTGCAGCATGTGACCTTAAGGCTGGCCAGACGCTCCGACTCAATGGGGCCTGATGCACATATCAGAGTCTGGGTGTATAGGGAGATAGGGCAGTGATGTTACTCAGTGGAGCGGTAGGACGATAGGAAGAGTATGCATTAGTAGTAGTTCTAGTTTTAGGTAGGTAGAGTTGCCAAAATAAGAGCACTGTTTCTTCAAAATAATGTTACCCAAGAGGCAGTATGAACAAAATTATGATCACCTTTTCTTCCTTATATATTTCTTAAACTACATAATTAACCAAAAATTTGAAAGCTAAATCATATCCGAAGGAGCAGTGCAAGCAACAAATAATTTAATATTGTCAACATAGAGCATTGTAAGGCACTTGCACACTTGCTCACAGTGGGAAGAGTAGTCAAAATTGAATCAAGTAAGTACTGTTGCGCTGAAAAATATATTACTGTCTGAAGACTAGTCTGAGTACTCTGTTAGTGGTAGAAGTACTAAGGCTGACCTGACTAGACAAGAGTTTTGTAGTAGTTTTTTTTACAGTAGAAGAACCAGTAGAAGTAGTACTGGTTGTAGCAGCAGAGTAAAAAGTAATAATAGTGGCAGGGATGGAATAAGAGCTTATTTTATGTGTTTGATTGACAGATCAGAGCTCACTGGTGTACGTGTGGTGCTGCTGCTATGTGAAGATAGTGCTGGTGATGATGTAATGTTGTGGGAGGGTTTCTCAATGGAGAGTAGTGAGGAATGTGTAGGTTTCAGATGACGTCACAACCTTTAGACCTTTAGCTGGAATTCAAACGAGTGCAATGTATGTGTATGTATGTATGTATGTATGTGTAATTCAAAGTTGAAAACATAAATTATAAAAAACTGGGCCTGGTCAAATGAATGTAGCAGCAGCAGCAGCAGCGCTTTTCTGCACATAAGTAATAGTGGACAAATGTGGGGCGCCAGTGGCAGAACTGTTTTTGTGTCTTTAGGCAAGACACTTCACCCACCTTGCCTGTATGAATGTGGTGTGTGTGAGTATTGGTCATTGTCGGAGAGGCCAATGGCACAGATTGGAAGCCTTAATTCTGTCAGTCTGCCACAAGGCAGCACTGGCTCCAACAGTAGCTTACCTCCACCAAGTGTGGAGTTAATGAATAATGCTCCAAATTGTAAAGTGACTTTGAGCATCTAAAAAAGCGCTATATAAGACTACACTACTGAAAACAGTAGTGTAGAAGGGCTAGGACTGCAAACCAAATAGTTGGTCCAGTTGTACTTATTGCCTTAAATGCACTTTCTTTTATAGTTCTCTTCATTTTCAACTTAGAAATAATACAACAATTTTTTCTCCTGTTATTTAGATCACCGCATTTTAAACCAAAATATGTCAGCCGGATTGATCTTAACCCAAGCAAAACTCCATTACAGAAAAACAACAGCGCTTTTAGGGGATTTAGTTTCCAAAATCTTTTAGGAATGTGGAGTTTTGACCAAGTTTTGAGCTGTATTATGGTTCCAATGAAAATATGCCCCTCTCTTTTTATTCTCAAAGTCTGAAGGTTGACCGACCTGCATCTGTTAAACCACTTTGGAGGTCGGCATTAGTCATTTGTCATGAAGGAGAAGGCATCCCAAAAATCCAGCAGTGTGAACTGCAGTAGTCTGGCAGTGATGTGTCCAAGCTGTGAGTAACTATAGTGGGGACACCTCTATGTGCCCCAGCTCACATCATTCCAGTGTATATGAATAATACATTTTAAAATACACTTGGGAACATACCTAGCAATGGATTACATTTTTTTCTTATAACATTTGGATTTAAACTTCCTTACATGCATTTAAACAGTTTTATAGATATATGATTGTATCTTAAAATTAACAAAAAAAACTTTTGACATTACAGGATGCCCTTTCTATTTATTCATTAAACATTTTTGAAAATCTCATCTAATAATAAAGTTTTGGTAAGGTGCATTTTGGTGTAGGAAATACATAACATCTTTGACACAGGCCTCGTGGCAGAGTGATTAGCATTCCTGACTCAAGAAAGCCTTGGTAGGCCTGGCACCATAATTACTATATCGAGTTATCGTTCAATATATGAAAGCTGGGACAGTATATTTTGGGCCTCAATATTTATCGTGAGGGGAGATTTGGGGTATTTTTGTTCTAACACGATAAGATTTGAGCTGTGGTGAGGTGTCTCTTTTATAGCTAATTATTGGTACATTCTGCTATTTATTTGTTGTAGCTCATGCCTTTTAATGAAACAGTCTATTTAAAATGGTTTAGTGGGATTATCCTGCATTATTTAAATCTTAATTAGGTGCAAAAATTCTCTGTAGCAATATATCATGCTTCAAAATTTGTTATTGTGACAGATTTAGTCTCACGTGGTGTTGTCAGGAACTAAAATTCCAATTCTGATTTCGATACTCAGGAAAAGGTTAGATACTCAATACTGCTTTAATACCACAATGATAATAATACTCTTTTGTATACTGTGTAATTTTCAACATAAAACAGTAGTTGCTTCTATATTATTACCATGTGGTCTCATTTCACATTTGTCTGTTACTTAAACCTCAACTAATACATAAATATTGCCCACCCTTACTATGTTTTACTTTAAGCATGACCAAATGCATATTTTGCCAATGATTCATAGAGTTGTGAGATATATTTGAGTCTACGTGTGTCACTTCCCAGGCCAGCCCCCTCATGAGTAAGACATCAGCTCCTGTCTGCTCTGATCACATTGTGACTATTGGCCTTTCTCTATAACAGCTGTCCATCACGCCCTCCTGATCCTCCTTTAGTCACCCAATCTTCTGGCAGACTCCTGGATATAATTACAGTAATGGCTCTGTCTTTAATATTAATAACTTCAGAGGTGTCTAAAAACATACACTGTGACACTGACCGTTCATCATCAGTGTCAGAGGAAGTGTGAGAGGGGATTCCTGCCATAGCTGCAGTCAGGCTGAGTGACTCCATCTGGGTCCGTAGGCTGACGTGGGACCCCAAGACCACCAAACATAGGGATCAAGCAGAAGAGGAAGTAAAAGTTAATGATGATACTCAGAAGTTTCCAGAAAGTACAACTACTCCTACTGCTACTATTTATGTGACTGCATTTGGTGTTACAATCACAACTGAACCAGTGGCCAGTGCTTTAATCTATATAATAGAGGCCATGATCTGAACCTCCAGAATTCACTCAGAGGCTGCACCAGCACTGATTCATGATCGGCTGCAAGTTCTGGTATTTAGGTAGTGAGGATTCAGATCAGAGAGAGTCCTTTTAGGTTTAAACCAACTGGATTTCTGCATTGAAACCAGGCAACCCAAACAAGAGACTCATGTGAGGCTTATTCTGCTTTCTGACTGGATCGTCTTGAGAACTAAAACACCAAATTATAACATAAACGTCATCATGTCCAAAGTTTTTGTAATTAAGAATCAATTAGCATTAGAATTGTTATCAGTAAAAGCTATATTTTATTTGAGCATCAACCATGCTCCAGTTTGCAAGTAGTAATTACCAGTTCAAGCGGCATGCCAGTGTATTTTTCCTAGTCAGAGGTGAGAAATGCCCCAGTGGCCTGAACGCACCATTAGTTTCGAGCTTGTCCTTATTAGTTTACAGCTTGTCCATATTGGGGTTAGGGGGAGTGTGTTGTTTTGATGCAGACGTATGAGCACAGATAAGGCGTTGGAAAGAATGAGCCTCAAGTTACAGTGACCTACTCCTGACAGTTATTCTGAATATTAAGCTCTGCTCCGGTGAGTGGCTGGAGACACCTGTTAGGAAACATGTGAACACACACAACTCAGTCATGGTGCAGCTCTGAGTCACTGCACAGGCTGTGTCCATATACAGAGATATACAGGGATATACAGGGATACACAGGGATACACAGGGATACACAGAGATACAGGAGGCAGTGCACAGGAAGAGACTAATTATAAGGACATGCTCATAAACTGCATGTCACCATACACGATAGACAGGGGTGGGAAGGGTAGCCAAAACTTCTTCTCTTAATTTTGAAGCTTGATATATTGCCACAGAAAAAAATGCGATAAATGATATTATTGAAACAATTTTATGCCACTAACAAAAGCAGCATAATCCCAGTGAACACTTTTTCAAATATACAGCTGCAACAAAATAAACAGCTGAATGAACCAATAATTAGAAGTTACTTTATCAACCAGCTGAAATCTTATTTTATTACTATAGCAAAGAAAATGTACACATAATATTGAGCCGCAACATATATTTACCATATATTTGTGCATGGTGGTGCACATAGTGCCCCCATGATGGTTACATAGTGCCCCTTTAATACTCGAAGTTCAAACAATCTTGTGTACATTGATGATTAACAGTTCAACACTATCCTTTTTGCACGTCTCCTGAATTTTAAGTATGTTTTTCAGTCAGATAATTCACTTTTCACACGGTTGAATTCTCCACTCTCTCATTTGTTCCAATGGCACAATATTATGCAGTAGTATTATGTAATAGGTCAACACAAGTATGCAGCGGTACCATAGTGAGATGACTTTAAAAACATAGCCTTGTTTTAATGAGGAAAAGTTCATAAAGTGTTGAGTTCTTGTAAATGTCTGCATTAGGATGAAATTCCTATGTCAATGATAAGCCTCTCAAGCTTGCTTCCTGTTTACTTTCCACTGCAGACGGACTCTATAAGCCCCATTACCCTAGGGTGTCAGCCGGTTGTCCCCTGTCCCAGATCTGGATAGGGGGAGATGGGGGAGAGGAGGAGGAGGACGCAGAGGGGGAGAAGGGGTGTAGTGCAAGAAACAGTCCCAGATTATTCAATGACAGCGACATGGAACATTAGACTCAAAATAGAGTCAACTTCAGACGCACCAGCTCAATGCTCTTATATGAAGATGTCTGTTTATATGAATGGTTGGTAATGAACTTCCAATCATGGCAATGCTACTACAATTGAACTGTTGAAAGGTTTCAACTACTTGCAGTGACACCACACTGGGGGGGGCTGCATTTATGTCCATGGAGGAATGTTCAGCAGTTACCATGGTGACACAATGCACACATTAGCAAAAGCCAAAAAGTTTTAAGATTGTCTGAAAACTCAAGGAAAGCTTATAATCAATACGAGCATTCATGGTGCTGTTTAGGTGCTGTCAACAATAAAGGTGAGAGTGATTAACTGAAAAACTGTTGGCTAATGCTAGCTAGCTTGTGACTGTAATGTTATTTTAGAGGGACATGTTTAATAGCACAAATCAGCTCACCTGTTGTAGTTCAGTTCTTTAAGTCAGTTCTTTATGGTTAGATGGTGTTAAAATAAAGCTCAGATAAAAGTCTAACTTGAGTGGCAGAGTTTCAGACAGAACAATGCCTCTAGTTAGCTTCACCCCCCATGGAATGTTGAGAATATCAGCCAGTAACTGCTTCTGTTGCTACTATCATGCTTTCTATTCTCTGGTAGCTCAATCCCACGTTCAGGGCATACTGTTAATGTGTCATTTGGCAAGACACTTGCCCTTACCACCTATGTATGAAAGCAGTATGGGCATGTATGGTTGGTAGTTGGAGGGGCAGTAGACTCAAATTGGCTGCCTTGCTTCTGTACCTCAGGGCAACTGTAACTACACCACTACTGAATATGAAGTGAATTATTGCACAAAACTGTAAAACGACTTTGTATTACAATTATCACAACTAATATTGCAACTTCTACTTCTTCTGTTATTACAGCCACTATACTAACACCATTATGGAAGCTAAATAATTCTAACTGTGTAAGTCCCACCATGTGAAAATATTGAACATTTAACTTCCAAAATGTCAATGGCCTTTGGAAAATCATACGTATCTTGTACCTGTGTCTGGTATCAGCCTCAAGCAAGATCTGGAGGAGGTCTGTGGTTCTCCTATTAACAAGATGGGTTAAGTACAAAACAAATGTCTTTACAGGGACAGTATGCTCAACTTAAAGTGCACTATGTAACCTTTTTGGTGAAGAGTCCGCCATCTGCTTGTCTCCATGGAGAGGTTATTGCTTTACCTAGAAAGTTCCACGGTACGGTATTAAACATATATCTTGCACTTATTCAAATGTAGGTGTTTATTGCCCTAAAATGCTCTCCACACTCTCCACAGATCTGACCTGTAACTTGGCCTGCTTGTCTCCATGGAGATAGATACATCATACTGTGGAACGTTCCAGGCAAAGCAATAACACCTCCCATGGAGACAAGTGGCAGACCCTCCTCCAGAAAATGTACAAAGTGCTCCTATAATGAATTGCTGCTATTATTAGTCCTACCAACTTCATCATTAAGTTAAATGAGTTTCGAATGTGCATATTTGGGCAGAGGACGCAGTTGTTTTGGCGAGTTACATATCAACACAGTTAAGGCGTCGGAAACAGTTTGGTTATTAATGATCGCCCTGCCCCGGCAACACAGAGCACAAGCATCTGCGGTGGCAAGAGGAGCCATGGGAATGCTCCTGTCTGGTCATCACTGGGTACATTGACATGGCCAGTACAAATCAGATAACCAGGACAATCAGATAACACAATATTTAGATCTGATTTTGGTTGTGTGTTTATATGCACAGGAGAAAACACCTAGTTACATGTGTTGGTTAATTAATGGATCTCTTAGAGTAACTGTTATAATTGGAAAATAAAGTACAGTGACTGGCTGTGTTCACATGCACACAAAAATCTGATTAATATCTGATTTCGAGACCTTCGCAATGATCCAAATGACATGCAGTAATTTGAAAGATCCAAAAATCTCATTATAATCTGATTTTGAGTGTGCATGTAACCGTACCAAAGTTAAAATAACACTTTCAATCTTTTAAATTTTACTTTGATTTTTGTCTTTGCCAAATTTTCCTTGTCAAAACTTGCACAGGCGTGAACGGTCAGAAAGAAATCAGATTAGTCACATCAGATGTAACTGTTTCTATGACATTTCAGTAATCTGACAACTGCAGAAATCAGGTTTGGGTAACTTTATTTATCCCTGCAGGTAGAATTGGTTTGCAGTTGGAGTTGGCTTCAACACATAAGTCACACAAATAACAAACACAGACATAAAGTCATAGTTCATAGTAAACAATGATGATGAAAATATGGTAAAGCAATAAAAAGACCCCAAAACTAAAGAGTATCACATATAAACAATTGGATAATGATCAGATTTTCAGCTTGCATGTAAGTATAGCCACTGTGGTAGAGCTAGAGTTTTTTTGGCACTGCGTTGTAGAAGTACACCGGGGGACAGGCATTAGCGATCGGGACGGCCTGGCTGGCGTGGCTGGGGATTGTGCAATACTATTTGCAAACAACACTTGCGCTTGTGTTATTTTTACTCTCCGTGACGTTGAGAGGAGAGGGGAGCTGCAGAAACAGTGGTCTAAAATTAGGCAGAGGTTTAAACCATTCAAAATGTGCTACCGGGTGCTACCTCAGCGACTGGCCACCCTTCTGTCCGGGACACAAGAGCTGCTGCAAAATAACAGCTGTGTGCATGTCGCGGGATAGGACTATAGGCCTGGGACATGGGGACTTAAGGTTTCCGGATGATTTATGATAATGTTCCCACTATAGGCATGCACACCACACACAATACAAAACAACAGGACAATGACACGATGTTATTGCTGAAAGAACTGGAGTTGCATTATTGACCACAAACTGTCAGTAAGTGCATTATATAATCTGTTTTTCCACTTTTTTTCCAGAACTTTTTCCACTTTTTTTCCAGAACTTTTAAATCTAACTTAAATTGTACAGTAGAAAGGCAAGGCTCTGTTAAAGATCCACTGTGAAACATTTCTGGTGGAGGGTCTGTCACATGCTTGTCTCCATGGAGATGTCATTGCTTTGTCTGGAATGTTCTGCGGTATGGCATTAATCTTAACTATCTTTCATTTGCTTAACAGTTGTTTTTGATGCTTAGAAATGCCTTGTAAAACATGCATTCTTACTGTGAGCAGGATCGCCTCTCTGCAGATCTGATCTACAACTTGACCTGGTAGTGTCACCTTTGTCTCTGTGGAGATCAAGTTTAATGCCATGCTGTGGAACATTCCAGACAAAGCAATAACATAAGATCAGCCTTTATCGTCTCCAAATGACATCCATCTGAAAAGTTACATAGTCCATCTTAAAATATGTTTTGGATTGCACAATACCTTTTTAAATAAAGAAGACATGTAGCTGTTTTATTTATCACAATTAAACAAAAAACATTTAGATTATTTCATTTTTATCCATGCCAAGAATTTACTAGTTTGCTGTCAGTAGATATTAGAAGGCCTGCATGGTTGCCCCTAACCTTTCTAGCTCATTTGTTGAAAACATTTTGAATGTAAAAATATGACTCATAATATTTCATTGGCATCTGGTTTCGTAGGAATTCAAATGGGCCCATTGACTTTACCACTGTTTTATTTAAGCCTCTGGTCGGCCCATTATTTTCAAAGTGTCAATGTCGAGGAATGTCTTTTGGAATACCATCGTGTTATTGTGGTCTGAGCAGTTAAAAATTATGATTGTCAAGTTGGCAGCCTACGGTACAGCCCGTATTGTTTCTGACAATATTGACTTGGGTTAGTACTGATATAAGGATAATACAACTTGGCCATTTATTTTATTATTCTGTTCCTATTATATAGTGGTTTTGTCAACTTTGTCTTTATCTTGGAAGCACTGTGACACATAGTCAGTGGTTTCTTGGCTAAAACTTTATGGTATTGCACACTTGTTGCATATTATTAAACAATGAAACCAAACTTGGCGACATGTAATTACATTAAATCAATGAATACATATAATATGACTGCTAAATGCACTTAAAACATGAAAAACAAAACCAGTTCATTTTAAATTGTTAGCTTTGGTCCAAAGATACTCCTCACTTACCTACCTTAATTGTTTCTAAATAGTGAAACATACGATGATGATTACAATCCCTGTACATTTGTGCCTAACTAACAGAAATTGACTGCTCATGTCCCTAATCTGTTCATTTAATGTCTTCTAACACATATGTTTTCATTTGTTTGTATTATGTCTACATTGTTACATTGTCATTGCATTATTTGTGTGCATTTAGTCTCCATATGTTTGTGTAATTTGGCCTTCCCGCTCCGCCAGCTGGTTGATTGTCCCCTGTCTGCTCTGCTGGTAATGAGAAGCACTAGACAATAGACTACAGCTTCTCCCGGGAGTGCCGCCCCCTGATTGGCCAAGCCCTCTCCATACCCGCCCCATTTTCACCCAAACCCCGCCCATTCCCCCCTTCTGCCTCTCTCCTCCACTCCTCTACTGCCTGCCTCCTCCTATACCTCCTTACCACCTACCTTCCTCTTGCTTGTTTTCTACCCAACTTGCATGCGAGCCAAAACACTCCCCAAGCCCAGTTCAGAAGAAGCAGCTAGGACCCTCGTTAGCTCTAACATTTAGCCCATAGACGAGCTAGAAGACGCTACGCCTGGCTGTAGCTAATGCTCTTCTCCTAGCTGTGGGAACCTTCCTGTGGATCTATCAATGACTTCTTTGTTTGGTTTGTTGCAGAGTGCCCCTTCATTCACTCCCCTGGACACATCCTCCGATCTGCCATAGTAAGTGATTTTTTTCTTAAATTTTTTTCTTAACATTTTCACATTGTACACCACATGTCTAGCTTCCCGCCTACAGCTATGGACCCCCTATTTCCTGAGGAGCTTGTGTTAATATTGGAAAAGCCAGCTGTACAATGTGTCCCATGTTTCTAGGCGTTTTTATGTTGTTTTTAAGGGGGTGGGTATAGCGAGGCTGTGTGTAAATGCTATTTGGTCTTGTTATTTAAAGCGGTAACCTGGCTGTCACAGGGGCATGTGGGGATGACTGACAATAGCACAGCGGCTGCAAAACTGTTATCTGCTTTGAATGGGGAGACAGGATACCGGACTACATGGGCAGGACTAAACCAGGACTTAACAGGGACTAAACCTAGGCTAGACCAGGACTATCAACCAGGACTATCAGGTGTAAAATAGAAATAAATAGCATAAGTATTACAATCAGAATAAGCCAGGGTTAATTGTAAACCAGGACTAGACCAGGACTAAACCAGTTATAAAGATGGACTATATAGGACCACACCAGGACTAAACCAGGACTATAGCCAAATCTAAAAGGGTCTATATAGGACTAAACCAGGACAGGACAGGTGTAAACAATGAATAAATAGGTCTAATCTATACTGCAATTAAACGGGCAGGACTAAAAAGAACTAAGAAGGACTGACAGAGGACTAAACCAGATCTTCATGGGATCTAACCAGTACTAGACCAGGACTAGACCAGGACTAGACCACGACTAGACCACGATTCAACCACGACTCAACCAGGACCAAAGCGATGTTGAATCAGGACTAGACTACTGGAAAACCACAATTAAACAGGGTCAAATCATGTCTAAAACAGAACTTTGTAAACTAAGACTTAAAGGTGATGATTATCATAATATTGATAATATTGATAAGAATGCTGCAAAAAGAGCTGATTAAAAATGGAAATTGAAAAATAAGATGTTATTTCTGCACTTTTGTGGGTAATTTTTGACATTTCACATTTGTCTAATACTAAAACCTCAACTAACACAAAGACATGTTTTTGCAGATTTCTGTTGGATTCACATAGTATCTTCTGAATATCAAATAAAAAAATTGAGATATTCATTTTTGTCAATATTGCCCACCTCAATTAAGTCTATGAAATAACATATAACACAGCACTCCATTAAACCAGTGCTATTTGAGGACTAAAGACATTCTAAACCAGGTCTGCACTGTTCCTCTGAATGTAGCCACAGATATCTCATATATGCAGCCTCAGTAATACAAGAATAGGATGTAGTGAACCATGCTTAGTCCTTTAGCGCCTTTGATCTTGTTGTTTGGGCTGACGAGATTTACTTCCTCTATTTTTGTTTGTGTAATAAAATGTGAGGAATTTAGGAGCGAGCCCCGGTGCCTGTTGTAATCCTGAGCCAGTGAAAACAAACCTTTGCCTCCATTCTACAAGTTTCCATTTGCTGCTAACATTATGTCACCCAGACCCAAAGATCACCTCAACTTCAACTTATAGTAGTGGAAAGAGGAGCCATTTGGGGAAAAGTAAAGATAACTGCTGTAATAGTAGCAGTAGTAGTAAGCAGCAGTAGTAGTAAAAGTAGTTGCAGTAGTAGAGAAGATTCAGTTGTAGGAATGGCAGTAGTGGTAGTAGTACTAGGTAATTATAATATCCTTGTCCATCTTCAAAATCTTCAATACCCGGACTCACCATCTGCCAAACCAGGACTAAATCAGGGCTAAACCAGGACTAAGCCAGGATTAAATCAGGATTAAACCAATTACAGACCACCAAAGTCACTTGTACATTTTATACAACTAAGATAAGAAGACATGTATTGCATTTGTCTATGGGATAAGCATGCACCCCCAAAATAGGACTAAACCAGTTCTAGTTCCTTACTAAACTCCATTCTTTAATCAAATATACCAACATAAAGAATATGTAATGACAAGTACGTTTTAGCTACATGATAATTAGATTGTCTTGCTTTTTCAAATAGGTCTGGGCACTGTATCTTTTCCATTCCTTCACAGCCCCAGTGCCTTGGTGGAGGTCTCTGCGCTCCACATGCTCTTGATTACCCAGCTTTGTTTTTGCTATTTTGTTTATTTTTATTCCTCAACGGCCTTTTCTTTTCTCACAGCTCTTTAAAGGAGAACCATAACAGCCTTAAAGCTCCAGCCCTGTGGCGTATTTGTGTTAATTTTAGAGGGAGAGGTGGTTTGTGATGAAGGAAGCTGATGGGCTGTTTTCAAAGGAAACCTCAAGTCATAAATGGACTTCCCTCAAAGATACACATGTCAGGAGCAGGATGTCTTTCCCTTTGCTTGTTTTTTTCCTTTTTTCATTCATTTAAGCCCTATAGATATATTGAATAAGCAGCACTTGAGGTCAAAATAAGTCTGCTGTGTGCTGTCTGCATCTAATTAGAAACCATTTTATTGTAATCAGGAAGTGTGTGTTAGCATGCTAGTTGTTGTTAGCTTTACCGCCATTGCAAGACTCTGCTCTGAGAGTTGTGAAAAGCACTTATAAACTTGTCGCGGTGAAACATTAGGATGCTCTGAATGCGTGAGGTAAGTGAGGAATAACTTTGGACCACTGCAAACCGTTTAAAATGAGCTAGTTCTGTTTTTGATGTTTTTATTTTAAATCAAGTACAGCGCCTTTAATATGGGTATAAAATAATAATGTTACAAAAATCAGCATGACTGAAAAGGAGCAGGAATAAATATAAACTTGTAATATCTGCCCCCTGTGCTCTGCTCAGATGAGAGGCTTCACGGGACAATATTTGACACCACAATCCAAAACAGATGTGGACTTATCAGAGCAGGGCGTCCCAGTAGCCACTTCCTCCTTGGTTATTATTATTATTATATGGAAATGTGTAGATAAAACAGCCACTAGAATACAGTATGATTGAATTTAAGATATTGGAAA
Organism: Periophthalmodon schlosseri; assembly: GCA_000787095.1. Lineage (NCBI taxonomy): Eukaryota > Metazoa > Chordata > Actinopteri > Gobiiformes > Gobiidae > Periophthalmodon > Periophthalmodon schlosseri. The sequence continues at coordinate 25,966 of KN486066.1, forward strand.
CACATGTTGTATGTTTTTGTTGCTGGACTTTCAAAGTAATTCACAAGCTCAGACAAATCCCTTAAGGGTAACAAAGTTTGCACTCAGGGAATTGTGTTATTTTGAGATTTTGGCATCTAAAGATAAGATTGTGTTTGAATAATATTGATTTTACATTATTCTGGTGGACTTCCTTGTTGCATAATCAGATAAAAAAATGTACAAGATAAAAGAAACCATTTTGTACTATTCCCGAGCCCTCATAAATGAAGCTTGTCTAATGTAATGTTTACTGTAGTGTACTGTAATTCTGTGTACTTTTTTATCACCTGTAATTAAATAAATTCACAACAGATAAGTCTAATGCCCTATAGTGGAACATTCCAGACAAAGCAATAACATCTCCATGAGAACAAGCAGGTGGCAGACCTCCCACCAGAAATATTACAAAGTGCAACATACTTGTGCATAGCCGGTACAATGATCATAAACTTGTGACTGTGCCTAAGACAACCTTGCAAATTTACTTGAATAAGGAAATTCCATTACAAATGTTCCCAAATCTGTATCAGCTGTTTATCACTACAATCCAAATATCCAAGTAAGTAGAACAAAAAAACATGTTAAACATATTACTTTAAAGAGGGGGTATTGTGCAAAATTGATTTTTTTAGAGCTTTCTACCATGTTATAACATTGTTCCCTCAGGCAAAACATGTCTGAAGAGGTTTTAGATGTCACTCATGCATGTTTGAGCAATCTAGCGATCTCTCCCAGGCACTTTTCGAACCCTCCTTATAGTTAGCAGTACAATTTTGTCCAATGCTCAGCCCACAAGCCTCCTGCACCACAATTTTCTATAAATATACAAAAGCATGATACAAAACAATACACCGCAACTTCACAAACCTGTTGCGATGTGCAGTAGTTTCATTAGCAGAACGCACGCCAAATACAAAAGCTGATACAAAACAATACACCGCAACTTCACAAACCTGTTGCGATGTGCAGTAGTTTCATTAGCAGAACGCACGCCAATTGTAATGTGATAGCGTTTACTTATAAAACATGTTCGCAGTGAATATAGAATTTTCAAAATTATAAAAAGTAACAGTGATCTACACATGTGTTAGCAGTTAATACACTATAGAAGTGTAATACTTCCTCTTTAGGTTGTGTTTAGTTGCTATGTTATGGTTGTAGTTACATTCATCACATTTGTATTATGCAACTTCCTGCCTCTGGTTGTAACTCCTGTTCGGTCCACTTTACGCTCCTCATTGATTTCTTTGGCCACGCTTCTGTTTGTTCTTTAACTATAATTTCCCTGCCCTCCCTTCTCAGTCAGGAGTTCCCATCACTTTTTCCAGTCCTATGAATAAGCTCCTTGTTGAGGCTGAGATGGTCACAGTAATGGACCTGCAGCTCGTGAAACCTGGTACACCCACACGCTACAATAGTAAATCACATTTGCTTCCTGCTCTATATGGGGTCAGAGGTGGAAAAGTATTCAAGTAAGTGCGTGGTACTTTAAAATAAACTTCATGATTAGTACAGGTTTAAGAAGTGATATGAACTCAAGTAAGAGCATGTATTTTTAAGTGTTCTAGGAGTAACATCGGATTTATTGCTGTAATCCATCAGACTATTTTCCAACAAACAGACCATGAAAAAGGAAAATCATGGTATATTTTTAACATAAAGTTTTTGTCACTTTCTCTCAGTGTGTCTTTGGTTAAGTCGCCAAAAGTTTTACTCAATTAAGAGTACTGTTACTGCAATAAAAATATTATTCAAGTAAGAATAAATGTGTGATTGATTAAGCTTAAAAAGTGCAAAGGAAATATATTTTTAACAAAGCAAGTAAAAAAAAAATTTAAAAATGTGTAAAAATATATAAATAAATAAAAATGAACAGAACCATGCCAGTGCACACTGCAATTATCTGCTAATAAATATATACATTCTGAAGTACTGAAAATCAGATATTGCTAGTATCAAAACTAGATACTCATTTGAACAAGAATTGATACCAAAAAAGCACCTTAAAAGGACAAAATTTGACCTTTTCTGAACAGTATTAGAATGATCTTGTTTTAATATTCACTTCTATAAAATTTTAGAAAATATATTTTAAAAGTTGCTCGTCATTAAGTTAAAATTGAAATGTAATGCTTTTATTGAACAATAATTTTGACATAATTATGTACAATTTCTCCCAGGAGCCAGTCCAGTAAATGTTAACAGCATAGATATAACTCATCACTAGAGCCTCTCTCAGGTGAGCGTTAAACATTTGCGTAGCTGTTTGGGCCGTCAGACCGCCTCTGTCAGTTTAACAGAGTTTATCCATAAAAATAGATGACCACATGAAAGAGGCTGAGGGGTACAGGTGCACGTCACTCCATGTGGGAATTCTGTCTCCAATATTTATAGTCCCTGTCTCACTGGCCTCTCAGGAATTTTTGACAAAAACTGATCAACAACTATCAACACAATTAAGTGTTTAATTCGGTGCATAGCCTTACCTCAGCCTACAAAACCTTCCCAAACTCGTGCTCCTCCTGTGTTGGATTATAGAGTCCATGCTGCAGGGAAAGTTGGCCCACGTTGGTCTAATTTAGATCAGATGTTGGTGCTACTTAATTGGCTGTGCTTCCAGATTAGGGTAGTTAATTGTAAGGGGCAGACCAAAAGAAAACACTGTTGGAATGATGGATAGTCACAACCGCTGAAATTATGAAATGTTGTGAGTTCAAAACAAAGTAACTTCTGAATAGTAAAAATGTTTGGGTTTAAGAGAGATGAAAAAATTTGCACCATTGACATACAAAAACTAAGTGTTATATCTCTTGAATAGTGAATAGTCCTCAAAATGTAATAATAACATATATATTAATATCAGTATAATTACATTTTGGATCGTGAACTGCCTAGGAATCAGTGTATTAGATGGTTATTGTCATATGTGGTGCAATACATTTATTCTCTAGCCATTTTAAACAGATCCTGTAATCATTAAGTTTCATAATAGACTTCTATGACTTCACCATTGGCCTATTTATATTTCAGAGCCACTAATGTCGCAGGGTCACAGAGCCTGACCTGCTGTTGTGCAATGAACGGAAGCACTCAGCCACAATGAGCATAATTTAGCAAATTATTACATAGGAAATGGAGTCTTTATTTCAATGTATTGTCTCAACTTGTAAGCGATTTGATAGTTATGACAGCTTTTAAATGTGATGAGGTGATGATTTACTACAAGGTTCAATGCTCAACTGTTCATAAGTTGCACAGTTGGTATAAATGTTTGCCTCTTGTATGTGCAATGGACAGAGACCAGACGGGCAGCAAATGCAAAAAGCAACAATCTGATGGTCCCTGTGGTGTCTGATGTTTCTAGTACTGTATCTGGTTAGTTGACATATTTTCTGCACAGTGTAAATTTGTAGTCTTATGTACACTTGTTTAGTCGTCATGTGGACTTGGTTTGGTTCTTTAGTCCCGGTTTAGTTCTGGTCTAGTCCACGTTTAGTTCCAGGTTTAATCCCAGTTTAATACCAATTTTGATATGGTGTTTGTCCTATAGACCTGGTTTAGTTCTGGTCTTGTCCAGGTTTAGTTCCAGGTTGAGTCACTGTTTAATCCCAATTTTAATAGTGAATGCACTAAAGCGTAGGATTACAACAAGACCTAGTCAGTACCAAACGAGGACTAAACAAGGACTTGATGTCGACCAATACTCTTTAACTATATCCTTTAACGGGCTCCATGTGACCGCCCATTATCCCATTGTTCTGCCCCTGTGCATTGTAAACCATTAGCCTTATAATGAAGTGTTTAATTATGTGTCTACGTTCCTGTGTCTAGTTCCTCCAGCAAATCCGGCCTGAGCGAGGTGGAGCAGGACCGCGGCTTGTCCCCCACGGAGCCGGGAGCCCCAGAATGCGACCGCCATGTTTACAAGAGCGTTTTGGAGGGGGGCGACATCCCACTGCAGGGTCTACGCGCCCTGAACAAGAGGCACCCAAGCTCCTCCTCCTCTAAAGGTACCCATCAGAACTCACTAGTCTACTGGGTGTAATGTGTGTAGTGGTTCCCCAACTTTGTCCAGGTCATTAAAATAATCTTTGCGGCAGTCCCAAGCATTGATAAATACACTGTAACAAGTTTGATTCAATCATTTCATTGTATAGCCCCAAATCACAATAGTAATCACCTCGTTGGGCTTCACAAAATTGTTTGTTTAACCAATAGAAAGTTAGAAAATCAAATAATTAAACCGTCATTGGTCAATAAAAGACAGATTGACCAACAAGAAAGTTGCATTTATTAAGGTTAATGCTAAGTACTCCTGATCAGGTCAAGTTATAAACTGACCAAAATGAACCAAAACCAGGGAAAGACTCAAATTCAATCCAAAATTCTAGCATATAGAACTAATCTAGAGTTAAACTTGGTGTAAAACTGGACTAAACCAGGACTATACTTGGTTTAAAGCAGGACAAACCTTAAAAAGGGGTATTATACCAGGATTTTAACCAAGACTGAATAAAAACAATACTTGAACTTTACAAACCTGTAATTTTTAGTTTTTAATTTTCAAAAATTTCAACCACTCCTTACAACCACAACAAAGAGCCTGTAAACTATATATGGGACCCAACTTTTAAAACATCAATTTGAGACCAAAGTTTTGTGTATTTTGGTATTGTAACACCACATTACTCTAATCTGTTTTATTGAAAAGATTACCTATATTTATAAGCTACATTGTGTTGTAAATTTTCGGCCCTTGCACCTCGGTTTGGGAACCACTGGTGTTTATTGTGTTGAATGGAGGTTACACAGTTCATGGTGCGTTGTCTTCCTGATGAGACACAGACCCAGATGCACATGTTTCCCTTTATCTTTATGTTCAAATCCATGTGTTTACTTTGCTCCCAGGCGTCACTGCATCGACCAATCACATTGCAGCATTCACCTCCCTAATGGGACCATCACATTATAGGCATGTTCGTGGATTTAGTGCAACTAGCTCACTATATCATATCCTCAATATACTGCCTCTTTTTGCAAGCAGAAAAAAGCAAGTCCCTTATTTTTCCAGTGGTGTATACAAGTAATGCAACTGTATAACATGTAGTTTATTTTGAAAGGAGCACAGCCTGTCTATCTGTATAGCTTATTATTTTTTCCATGTATTTTTCTAGGCAGTTTAACAAGATAAAAAATTACAATTATTTACAATTATAAAGGTACACTATGTAATTTTTCTGATGGGGTCCACTACCAATTTGTCTCCATGGAGATTTTATTGCTTAACCTGGAAAGTTCCACATTATGGCACCAAACTCATCCATCTTGCATTTATTCAATTATGTTTTTTGGTTTTTTTTTATTGGCAGAACTACCTTGAAAAATATGCATTCCTAGTGTGAGCATGGTCACCTCTCCACAGAGATGACCTGTAACTTGGCCTGGTACTCAAACTGCTTGTCTTCGTTGACATAGAAGTTTAATTTCATACTGTGACACATTCCAGGCAAAGTAATAACATCTCATGGAGAGAAGCAGGTTGTAGATGATCCACCAGAAAAGTTACAGTTGACTTTTAAGACAGGCCATGTAATACCACTAAGGCAATTTTAGTACAAAATATTACAAACTGTACTCACTAAATAAATTGGTTCCCATTTTAGAGAGCAAGAGGGCGCCGTGTTTAATTTCATATCATAAAACTTTTTAGAGACTGTCCAATTTCTTTCCCAAATATGTTGCTTGGATACATGCATGTGTTGCATCATATTGTAAACCCATGGCAAAAGTGACAGAACATTCTCATTAGCCTTATTTTTGTTGCCCAACCACACACTTTCTAAAATAAAACCTGCTCTAGATTTAATAATATCAACCTATATACCCCTTAGCGGTACGTCTGTAATAATTACACATATTCTTACCTATCAACAGACCTATGAACAAAGAGTTTATTAAAAATGATTCAGGCTTATTAACTACTTACTTAACTCCTAACCTTAACCGCCTAATTAAGTAGTTATTCAGGCTGAACCATTCTTAAAATGAATTAAGTCTTTGTTAGTGGTTTAATAAATCTAATATACATATCCACTTATCTACCACTAACATATTTCTAAATAACGATTGTATGCTGTTAGCTGTAGAATAGGTTATGCCACAACCTAACTTGGCTTTAGAAAAATACAAAAATGAAATGTCATTTTATATAGCATGATGATTTCATAGTAACCTTTCCTCCCCTGTAAAGCATATTTTTATTCCTTTGTAGTGTCATCTACTTATGAATCTTAATGAGTTAGTCTAGGCTTTAAAGGGCCTGTATTATGCTATTTTCTGATCTATGTTATAATGTTGTTTCCTCATCAAAAACACACCTGGAGTTGTGTTTTGTTTCATTCACACATGTTTAACACACAAACCCTGCATATTTAGGCTGAGTTCTAGGCAGAAAACTCCATACACCTTCACTAGAATCATTTGGTTGACATGTGTAATTGAAACAAAAAACAACTCCCAGTATGTTTCTGATGACGTAACAACATTATAACATTTATAAAGCTCACAAGAGCCAATTTATGTGTAATATAGGACCGTTAATGAATGCCACTAACTCATCAAAAACTAATTAATTTTATTCACTGCAGTGGTTGAGCAGTATAATAACTTGCCCCATATGGTACGGCCTGTTCATGGGTTTCAGGTTCTTGTTGTAAGGTGCCATTTTGAAGACAGTGAAAAGATATAATTTGTTTTGAATTGTTAATTGATATGGCTACAGTCCTAACTTTTCATCATTCTCAAGCCCGTGGATATGCAGTATGTTTTCATTGATTTGAATTGGGGGTCCTCTGCTTTGGAAAACACATGGTAGACTCTGGGTGGTCTCGTTAAGTCCGTGGAAGTTAACCTCTTCAAACTTCAATCACTCACGCCGCCAGTATCCAGGCAGGCTCAGGGCGTTAGTCCAGGATCTGAGAGGTAGAAAGAAGGAGAGGGGGAGAAATGGAGGGAGGGAAGGGAGAGAGAGAGGGGGGGCAGAGATATGGAGAGATGGAGAGAAAGAGATATATGAAGGGAGGGAAGAGAAAGAGAGATATGAAGGGAGAGAAAGGGAAAGA
>KN486066.1:33656-47140 GCA_000787095.1 Periophthalmodon schlosseri
AGCGTGATAAAAGAGCAAGAGAGGGAGGGAGAGGGTGACAGAGGGGGAGAGTGGAGCAAGGCATATATAATGAGAGAAAGAGAATTAGGGGTGAGAGTGACAGAGAGGAGGGACTGGGGGACAAAGTGAGAGAGAGAGATAGAGACAGAGAGAGTGGGGGTAAGAGAAAGAAAGAAAGAATGAAAAAAATAAAGAGAAGAAGTGAGAGAAGGAAGGAGGTAGGGAGAGAGTGAGGGGGCAAGGAAGAGTGTAGATGGACCCAGAAAACACGAGACGTCCCCTCTTGGCGTGAGGTAAACAGGGGGACTTGGGGGTAGGCAGAAATGAGGAAGTCAGCTGTTAAGAGAGAGAGAGAGGGGGAGCGAGAAAGAGGGAGGGAGAGAGAGGGAGAGAGAGAGAGAGAGGACACATGAAGTACGTCTGGTACAAAGTGACGTCAAACAACACGTCAATGAAAAGAGAAACTGGCAGCACAGAAATAAATAAAAGTTGTTTACTCAGTGGACTTTAAAACCTCAAAGCAGCTGTTTATGATTTATGCATTTAAATGATGATTTAATGTTCCTCTATAAGCTCCTTTAGCATTGCAAATATTAATCATAATTTTTATGAATTTGCAGTTCTTTGTTGTTAGTTGATTGTTAACTTGAGTTATGCTCCCATTTCCAAACGGTTTAATTGCTGCCTTTTTTAGCTTAGATTTTGAATGCTTGGCTTGGCAAAGTGCATTCAAATTCTTTGCAATTTGTGACTTAATTTGACAAATTGCAGTGAATTACACCAATTACAACATTCTTTTACATATGCTTGAAGTATTATAGTAGTATAGTATTTAAAAATCGTCTTATCGTTACAAAATATGTAGAAAGACATAAACAGCAACGTATATTGTAAATTAAAGATGCACTATGTAACTTTTCTGGCAGGAGGTCTGCATTGCCTGGAATGTTCCATATTGTGGCATTAAACTTATTTATCTTGCATTTGATTCAGATGTTTTTATTGCACAAACTACATTGAAAAACATTCCTACCATGAGTGAGTCACTTCTCCACAGATCTGACCTGTAACTTGGCCTAGTGGCGTCACCTGCTTATTTCCATGGTGATGACAAGTTAATGCCATACTGCAAAACAATAACATCTCACAAGTAGGTGACGTACCTTCCACCAGAAATGTTTCATAGTGTACCTTTAAATTGGATTAAACAGTAGCTAAAATTTATGTGATTTTTTGGCTTTTTTATAATATTTTATCCAACTTTCAAAAAGTCCACCGCAGTAGCTAATTCCGATTCCCAAACTGCATCATGCTTCAGTCTTGTGCTCAGCATGAATATCCTCTCTGTTTTTTTGGAGCGTGGACATCTTGAGGGCTTTTCAGTAGCTACAGTTTTAACACAGTTGTAACACTTTTAGTGCCACATGTCTTTGGTGTGAATCTGATCAAATGAATGAATGTGTTTAGTGCAAATGCATTGGACAGATGGTGGATCACAGCGTGAACAGTCTTCAGCCCATCTGTACTGTTATCACGCATCAATGGAGCCAGGAAGACATGCTATTTTTTGATAAAGCTTTTAGATACTTGTGATTTAGTATGCAAATTAACAGAGCAGAGATTTTCACAAAGTTCACTCGTAGTAGCACCATTTTCTGAAGTGCCATTTTAAATGAACTCAAATGTTTGCCTAAATGAAAAAACTCAAATCTAAGAAAATAATAGGATGCAATTAGGGAAAATGTGTATGGACTGAACCAAGACTAAAGGACTATTTCAGATCCAAACCAAGTCTTATTGAAGTTTAGGGCAAAAACCAGGACAAAAAAAAAACACAGGTATAGACCAGGACTGAACCAAAGCGAAAGTAAGTCTAAGATACATGTAAATCCTATTGTAAACTGATTCAGACTAAACCAGGACTAAAACCGGGGCTAAATCATGACTAAAGTAGTACTAAACCAGGACTAAACCAGGACTAAACCAGGATTAAACAAGGACTAAACCAGGACTAAGTCAGGATTAAAACTAGGGCTAAACCAGTACTATACCAGGGCTAAACCAGTACTACACTAGGACTAAACCAGGACTAAACCAGGACTAAACCAGGACTAAGCCAGGACTAAGCCAGGACTACACCAGGACTAAACCAGGACTAAACCAGGGCTAAACCAGGACTAAACCAGGACTAAGCCAGGACTAAGCCAGGACTACACCAGGACTAAACCAGGACTAAACCAGGGCTAAACCAGGACTAAACCAGGACTAAGCCAGGACTAAGCCAGGACTACACCAGGACTAAACCAGGACTAAACCAGGGCTAAACCAGGACTAAACCAGGACTAAGCCAGGACTAAGCCAGGACTACACCAGGACTAAACCAGGACTAAACCAGGGCTAAACCAGGACTAAACCAGGACTAAGCCAGGACTAAGCCAGGACTCTGGTTTAGCCCTAGTCAAGTTCAGGTTCAATTCCTGGTTTACTTCTAATTTTGTCCCAGTGTTAATGTGTGCAAATGTGAATACTCCGTAAACCAGATCTAAACTAGGATTAAACCAGGTCTAAACCAGGGTCAAGCAAGGACTTTACCAGGACTACACTAGATCACAGATGAGAACCTAGGAGGGTCTATTTTCCTTTACCTCATCGAAGAGTATCAGCTGCCCTGCCTTATATCATAACCTGTCTTATGTATTTCTATATATGGAATACATCCAATAGTGAGTGGAGGAGGTTAGAGGAGGTCACTAGGAGCCACGAGGAACTAGTTTATCCCTGAAATTAAATTTAAAAATCAAAAACAGGAAAAAAAAAAAACTTTTATTGTGTTATTTGAAAGGATATTGCAGTCCAAGATTTTTAATGTTTATTTCATAATACTTTGCTCTTTTAACCCTTACCTGCTCCTTGTGTCTTGAGGTCTGACAGGGACAGATCAATAATTCAAAGTGCAGCATTTCCCATATGTTGACTTCTACCCTACACCAAAACAGTTTCATTTATTTATATGTAACCCAGCCCTTGTGTAACACTACTTTGAACTCAGTTGTATGTTTGAAATAATGATTATTTGATCAGACCTTTTCATCACATTTTCTTCTTTGCAAAGTTATACATAAGTTATATACCTAATTATTTAGTGAATTTAAATTTATATTTTATGCATGACTTATATTGGTTAAAGGGCCAGTACCTTCTTTTTTTATATGTATTCGAGTAAAATTTGCCTTGCCTCAGTACAGATATATAGTATAAGGAGCACTTGAGGTCAAAATAAGCTTATTGTCGGAAAATCAGGAAGTGTACGGTTAGCATGCAAGTTGTAGCAATTAGGATCTGTTTTTCACATTTTTAACAAATCACATACAGCGCGTTTTAAATATGGATCCTATCTCTGTATCCTTATTGTACTTATTGTGTTATCAAGTAGACTACATTTTTAGGAACACATTTATTCAATAGAAGCCATTTAGACTATCCCGTTTGGGTGTAGCAATGGCATAGTGGTTAGCATAGTGGTTGGATTACAGGTTGGGCACCGGGAGTTTGCATGTTCTCCCTGTGTCTGTGTAGGTCTCCTGTGGGTGCTATGGTTCCCATCACAACAAAAGACAAGCACAGGCCCCTTTGCCCTTTGTAATTAAATAGAGCATAAAATGGCATTAGAAGTTCTATCTTTGACCATATAAAGTTAATTATGCATAATAGCTCTGTAACTGTTTACTTGTATTTGTAAAGTAGACTGTTGCCTTTAGCCTATATTGTTCCAACTAAGCTTTTCCATTCAAAGTTTGTGGGTGTAGCTCTTGCTTTTTATAGCCATATCTGCCGTGACCCAGCGTAAATAAACCACGGCACATCTGTAATGATTTAAGCAGATGTTTGGATCACTCATAATTTCCCATGACTTGGAGACAGAGGACATGTTGCAAATGCATTAATGCCTTACTAAGAATGTAGCTGGAGCAAGCTCTGAACATAAAACCTCAGAATGAAATTTTAAAAAGAAATGTTGAACGCCAAACTGCATTATATCAATTTAATTCATGAAGGGTTTGGATCAAGAAGGGTTTATATTGTCTACGATGATATACAGTATGTTGTCTAGACATCTCGGACAGTATGTGTAAAACAAGACACACTAGAAACATTAAAAAATCTAAAAAACAGACCACACTATAAATGATTGATTATAGAGCATGTAATTCAGTTCTGTTGTTGAGGCGCTGTGTTCATGTCATATCATACGTTAAAGCTGCACTATGTAACTTTTTTATAGAGGGTACGCTACCTGTTTTACCATGTCAGTCTGGCCTGTAACTTGTGCTTGTCTTCATGGAGATAGATAAGTTTAATGCCTCACTGTGGAACATTCACGGTAAAGCAATAACATCTCCATGGAGACTATAGCAGATGATGGAACTTCCACCAGAAAAGTTACATAGTGCACCTTTAAGGAGTCTTTAGCTTAAATTTGGCCATAACCGTTGAAAATAACATAAACTTAACTTGAAAATTAATTGGCAGGGATGACGTGGGTTGGATGTTGCGATTGGAGCTTATGCACAATACAATACACAATACATCTAAGTCTCACTTTCTCAATGATTCACTTGTGGTCATTTATTTTCTCAAAATAGAAAATGCATAATAGAAACGACTTGGGTTTATTGCGTAGGATTTTATGTTTTGTTTCCATTTTGCCTTGAATTGAGCTTGTATTTATATCAGAATAAGCATTAACAAACCATGACTTTTTCATATCGATTAACATTATTTTAACCCTGTAATGCCATGCTCTTCACACCATTATTACTTGATGTTTTGGCTGCATCAAGTCCCCTGCTTCCCCATTACTTTTGACACAAACTTATTTGACTTAAAACTGTGCTTGTTTTTGTGTGTTAAGCTATAAACCATTGTAATCTAATATGTGTTTTATTCTGTTGTCCTGCATGCTTACCAGTGGATTATAAAGGTGGGATTGGCTGTTTAATTTCACCCTCCTCATCAGTAAATAGTCGCTCGGTTAATGGGCTTGCTAACCAGTGTAAGAACAAGAACAAGCCACTGTCTGCTGCCAAAGTCTGCATCCCACAGATCCTCCCTTCTAAATTCAAGCCCAAGACACTGCCCTCTGGCGGTGAAAGCGAAGAGTGCAGTAACATTGACAGCCGGACTCGAATTGTAAGACATCCCAAAGCCCATAGCTGTGAAGATATCTACACAGGGCCATGCGATTGCAATGGGGCAAGAGATTTTGACAGCGGCTGTAGTACTGATTTGGTGGATGGGTTGAGGAATGCGCTGCCCCCTGCTGTTAGAAAAAGCGCGGCTGAGTTTTCAAGCCTATATCGAACCATGCATAACATCCAGAGGCCCTGCTCCGTGGGGTGTAGTCCTCATGGTAGCGTGCGTAGCTTAGCCTCCCTTTTTGAGAAGTCCCAACCAGATGGGGGTCAAAGGTCAGAGGGGTGCATTCCTCGCCAGGCAGTGTCCACCAGGGTCAGCGAGTTTGAAATGATAATTCAAAGGACTGGATCCCAAGCGCCCATTCGCTCTTCGTCAATGCCAACTTTAAATTCATCTACTCACAATCGCAACCAGAATGATTTCATGTCTACCGCTGTGTCGGCTGAGTCCTTATTGGTCACAACCCCGAATGAAAGTCTGAATAAGCCAGATGCCCCGCCAGAAACGGAACAAGCTGAATCACCAATGAGTGAAGCAACAGAGGAAGAGGACATGGTATCTCCGGTTATAGTGGAAGACAAAATCAGGCCAGAATCTCCTAAACAAATCGAACCAAAAGTAATTTTAAGTAAAAGCTCCCCAGATGTGTCTTTAGATAAAACAGTTGAATCCAAATTGTTTTTAAGCCCCCATAATCACCACCAACAACATCTCCTCCATCACCTTAACCATCAGCACCTCAAACCATCGAAATGTAAAGGTTCCTGTCCCGCCTCATACACAAGATTCACCACAATCCTCCGACACGAACGCCAACAAGCCCAACAAGAACGCGCCCCTCCTGCTACTAATACTGCTCCAATTGATAGAAAAACCACCTTACCTGGCAACCTCTTCCTCATGACCCCCGCCCCTTTTCGTCTTCGCAAAAACAACCAAACCAGAAAGACGTTATTGGCGACAAAAGTGACCGCAACAAACCTGTGCCAAGAGTTGAGACCCAATATCCCGCAGCGACTTTCCTCTCTGGAAGTCCTTGGACGTTTGAGCAATGGGGAAAACTTGGATAACGGTTTGGACGCCAATGGGAATCTACTGACAGGTCCTATATGCATAATTTCATCTTTTTCCTATGAACGTGAGCGCCATCTTGTGGTCACTCATCTCGTTTTGGACTGTTTTCACCCTGTGTGCGCCTCCTCCTCTCTTAATGGGACGTCGCTGCTCCCTCCATCTTTAGCCTGTCTGTGCCTGCTGTGTTGAACTGAAAGCAAAAATCTCATCTCATCTGTGTGCTAGTCTTTGGCTGAGGTGGGTAGCCAAAAATTGTACCCAAGTAAGAGAAACAATACTTCAAAAATAATATTACTCAAGAACAAGTACAAAGTTGTGATCCAAAAAACTACTGAAGTAAGAGTAAAAAAGTATTTGGGAAAACGACTACCTAAGTAAAACTACTACTAAAAGAGTAAATGGACATTAAATTTGATTTATAATTTGAAATTAATGTAATTGGAAAGAAAAAGCATTTTAGACAATGCACAAAATCTGATATTTTCAAAGAATAGACACAAAAATGAGAAAAACTAAAGTGGGACGAGTAACCAAAACTTTTACTCAAGTAAGAGTACTGTACTTCAATAAAAAAAATATTACTCAAGTAGGAATAAAAGTATGCTGCTGGTAAAGTACTCTGAAAATACAATTTGTTTACTCAAGTTACTCAAGTAAATGTACCTGAGTAAATGTAACTCATACTGAGTACTACCCACCTCTGGTCCTTGGTTTGTAGTTTTTGTAGTTTTTGTAGTTTTTGTAGTTTTTGTAGTTTTTTTGGTCTTGCTGTTGCTGCCATCATTTCTGTGACTATTGGAGGTTCAAGTGTTTGGTAACGTATAATTCACTGGTGACATCAGGTTTGGGTGTATGCAAGAACCACGCCTGCTTAAGCATTACGCCACACAGATAGATATGAAAATACATCATCAGAAATCTGCCACATTGAATTAACTTCTTTATCTAATGTAGTGAAACTTACATTTTAATATTGAAGTAAATCATTAGTTGTCAGTCCCTTAAAGGTGCACTGTGTAACATTTTAGAGTATTGTTAACAAAGCTTACACATTATAACAGCTGAATTCATCTATATAACAAAGCATGATCATTCTTCTAAAAGCTGTATTAACCCCCACACTCTAGACAAACTGAGAGCAGATGGAATGTTCCACAGTATGGCATTAAACCTATATTTTCCATTTTTCAATTACAGACATTTTTTCCTTAGACGATACAAAAAAGACATGCATTCTTACTGTGATCAGACTCGCCTTTGCACAGATCTGACTTATAACTTCATCTGGTAGTGTCACCTGATTGTCTTTGTGGAAATAGATATGTTTAATGCCATACTGTCGAACATCACAGGCAAATTAATAACATCTCCTTTCCAAACAATTATGTAGCAAACCACCCCCAGAAAAGTTACGTAATGCACCTTTTGTTCAGCCAGAAAAACAAAACCTAAAACTTTATCAAACTAGGTCAAAACTTTCTGACAGATATATACTAAAAACTATTATAAAGCCATAACTTCCTCAAAAATATCCCAGCATGCATCTGTAATGTCTAAGCAGGCTGAACACCAAACCACATTTTGCATACTGTTCTTCTCAATCTGATGTCTGGCCCTGTTCCCTTTTTGTTGAGTTATTTATTTATTTCCCACCCTCCATCTTCCCTCCTCTTTGCTTTGTTTGAACCTCAGGACTGTTTTGATTTCCTTGACGTAAGCGTTGGTTTGTTACAGCGAATGCTTTTTCATGTTTTCTGGGACACAGACATGAAACATTGTCGCAGGAAAAGGGGGATTTTGTGAACTACATTTCAATAAGTGAAAGTCTCATTGAATGCTTTGTAGATGTAGAAATTTCATTTTCTTTTCATAAACACACATTGTACCATTATTCCTGTGCATGCTGGAATACATTTTAGCATTTTGATGTGTGTGGTTTTGTTTTAGTGAAATGATCGAAGCATGCGTCAATGTAGATACTGGTTTGGTCCATAGAGGTAGTTAGAGACCATTTGTAGCATGTTTTGTGAGGTTAAAAGATAATGAAACTGAAATATATTTTTTTATTTTTCTTGCAGACTCGTCTCCAGCTCACAGTGAGAACCAGGATGATGTTTTACGGAAGAAACAGGGCGACAAAGAGGTGGGTTATTTTTAACATACAAATACTTTATCTAGCCAATCTTGTAAATTTGCTTCTACAAAGTCCAACAAAATATTTGTGCTGAGTTTCTTACAGACAAAAATACTGAAAAACATTCCACACAGAGGGCCAGTAATATGTATTTATATAAATAATACATTTGCAAAAAAAATGTATTACAAAACATACAGACATATTAATGAAAGTAAAAGTTAAAACATATAGTAATTCTTACATTGATTGGATAACTATAATTCCTGGGGCTTTTGTTGTATTCTAAAAAAAATGGTTACGGTTTTAACATATACTGTTGACTCCTGTTGAAACCTTTTCTACATGCAGATGTTGTTCATTGTCAAAATGTCACTGTATTTGTCATGATAAAAGCACTGTCTCACACACTCTATTGCCCTGCTCATATCTTTTCCACACATTTATTCCCCCTTCCCGACAGAAAATCCTGGAGGAGCAGCGGCGTTTGAAGCGGGAGCAGGAAGAGGCAGATGCGGCGGCTCGGAGACACACCGGGATCGTCCCAACGCGACACCAGTTTATCACCAATGAACGTTTCGGAGATCTGCTCAACATCACGGATAACAGCGAGAAGAGGAAGTCCGGAGTGGAGGTACAAGGAAGCGGGAGGAGGGCTAATCTGAACAGGCAGGAAGAGGGGATGTGGAGGGTGGAGGGGTGGAAGAGGAGAGAGAGAGTGGGAGAGGAGCGAGAGAGGAGGAGAGAAAGGGGGGCGAGAGTAGGGAGTGAGGACAAAGACAGACAGATGAAGGGAGCAAGAAGAGGAAGAAACAGAGAGAGGGGGAAAGATGGGTGAAAGGATAGAGGGGAGGGAAGGGAAGAGAGGGAGAAAAAGAGTAGGAAGAGAAAAGGAAGAATGGAGGAAGAGAGGAGGGATAGTGATGAAGCGATAGAGGGTGATGAAGGGAGAGAGAAGAGGAAGTGTTGGAGAGAGGGGACAGAGGAAAGAGGGGAAGAGAGATGAGGCAGAGAGAGGGGAGGAAAAAGAAAGAGGGAAGAGAGCGAGGGGGAGAACTGAGAATTGGCGTACTAGAGACAATGCATCACAAGTTTATCAATACAATAATGGTACTTAAATTGCCAAATTGCCAATTCAAAATTATTATTATGATTGGTTTTGACATTACATCTATTCTACATTATATGTTGCATTATTTTGCATACTGTGGTTAAAAATAGGTTTCATGTCAGGTGGAGAACCTACTTGAAGTACAACCGGAAACAACTGGAAACTTTCATAGTTAAAACTTTCATAGTTAAATTGGCAAAGCCTCCTGCTAGTTAACTCTTATCCAGTATCCTGGCTCAAGAAGCTTCCAAAGAAGCCAAATGCAGATCACACATTTCTATTGATGAACAATAAAG
The DNA here is from genome assembly GCA_000787095.1 of Periophthalmodon schlosseri. NCBI lineage: Eukaryota > Metazoa > Chordata > Actinopteri > Gobiiformes > Gobiidae > Periophthalmodon > Periophthalmodon schlosseri. Next base: position 43,468 of record KN486066.1, read on the forward strand.
TAAACTTTAACCTTAAAACATGAATTATGGCACAGTTTGCTACTTTCTGTCTTTGAACTATAGTAACCCCATCGTCTTGATGTGATAAATGAAATGTTTTTGGCAGTGCTGGTACATACTGGAGCTGCTTGTCTTTACTTTTCTGTCAGCTCTGAATGAACATAAAGCAGCTGCTGTTTGTTTTGGCTCATGCCCCTTCACTGTTTTGCTTTGAGGCATCTCTCACACACTCCACTGTAGTCACATGGGGTCATATATAAACAAAACAAAACAAAAATTGAATTATTTATCATTTGTAGTGCAATGATAAATACAAAAATGATGAAGCAATCAGTTTAATAATGTTAGCATACATCAGTGTAGTTTATTACACATATTTTACTACTACTATTTTACTATGTTTTATGTTCTATTGCTCTATTGTAAGGTTTACAGAATTTGATACAGCGCAGCACTTATTTGGTATTTGCATTGTATGTAGTATTAAAGCTACCGTTTGTAATTAGACTGGCCAACCCGTTTGTCTTCTGTTCTCACGTAACGCCAGTAGATGCTAAACTGTCTGATAGTGTGCCAGCTTTGGCCTGACAGAAGAAGACCAGAGAGCATAGGTGAGCCTGAGCCGGGTGAGGGGGGAGGGAGTACAAAAAATTTTAAAAACTTACAGTTGGTAACTTTAAAGCGGTCTTTTCTTTTAACTTTTTAATCACTGAAATAACTTTAACACAAAAAGACAAGTCATTTCGGCTGAATGAACACTGAACATAGCCTAAACATGACATTTGCAGTGTCATGTTTAGGCTAATGTTTTACTTGGCTTCTTCTATGCTTCTGTTTCTAAAGAGACAATCACGCTTTTATTAAAATACAGGAAGTGCTCTACACCTACTAGGTTTGTTATATTGATTCTACGGCATATTCATACCTAGAGACAAAAATCTTAAATCTCAAATCAAACATATGCATTAATTTTGACTCCTAATAAGCTCTTTTGAATCTTTTGAATCAGTTTTGTGATGTGCCTGCTCGTGCCAGTCTCTCGATAAACGGGGTCAGAGCAGAGTGTAGCAGAGGGACAAGTGTCATTCCTGTCATAGCTCCGGTGTTTATGCTCCAGAGGCCAGCCACAGACAGCAGCAGATTTACAGTTCACCAGAAGAGCTGTGGCAAATCAAAATACATGAAAAAGAAGAGAAATATTGTGACAGTGGCACAGAGGTTAGAGCGCTCGCCAACCAACAAGGGGGTCCGCAGTTTGAACCCTGCTCCGACCCATGAATTTTATGTGAGTGATTTATGGGGCAGATTGGCAGCCTTGCCTCTGTCAGTCTAGCCCAGGGCAGCTGTGGCTATAGTAGCTTACCACCACCAAGTATGGACTGATTGAATAATACAGTGTAGCTCCTTGAGAGGCTTTGTCCAGCCTATCAAGCATAATATAGATGTACGGTATTATAATTACGAATTACCAATAAAGTTTTTTTGTATGTGTGTTTTGCAGAGAACTCCTGCCATGGCCCGATTTGACTTCAGAGCAGAATCACTGAAGTAAGTATCAATAGTAGACCAGTAATATTATAAGTAGTTCAACTCTAGCAGTAGTATTATTTATTTTGGTGGCTTACACAGTACACAGTAGAAGCATTGTAGCAATAGGATGCAGTAGGATTTTCAAAAAATAGAAGAAAATGACCAGTATTGTGTTGGGACTGGAAAAGCCTTTGACACAGAAACCAGGCAGACCTCCCTGTGCTCTCTGAACCTGTCACTATCCATCTTCAAAATGGAGGAGGCTAAATTATATGTTAAAGTTTGTAAAAACAGGCCTCCTTTCTCTTTCACTAATGTATGTTATTATTGGTTGCTAAAACACAACTTCACCTTAACTGCCCTGCCAAGCCCATTCACTTTCAGGGCAGAGTCGAAACCCTCATTCCAAAGTAATTTCCGTTGACCACAAAAGTTCTATGTAAAGTGATTAATTATGCTTGTAGTTAATCTAAAATGGTAGCGTTGTTCTAACAGTATTTCCAAGAGTCATATGTCTATAAAATTGCACTGTGATATGCCCAGTCCTGGTTTGGCCCTGGTTTAATCCTGGTATTGCCCGGGGTCTGTGGTTGGGGGCGACAGTAGCTCAGCTGGCAGAGCATTTGTCCACTGATGCGAAGGTTGGCGGTTTGAGTCCCGCTCTCGACATAAACATCATTGGTTGAGCGGTCAGATCCACTGACCCACAGGTTGGCAGTGCTATTCCAGCTCCCATAGATTAATGCTGTCGTTGTGTCCTTGGGTAAGACACTTAACCCACCTCGCCCCCAGTGTCTGTGTACACTGGTGTATGAATGTGTGCGTGAATGGGTGAGTGGCCCAGTGTCTTGTACACTGGTGTATGAATGTGTGCGTGAATGGGTGAGTGGTTCTTTGATGTAAAGCTCTTTGAGAGTCTTGAAGGTGAAAAAGCACTATATAAAAATGTGACCATGTGACCTTTTAGTCCTGGTTTTGTAGGTTATCGAGGCTGATTTAAGCATGGTTAGTGAATATATAAACATCTTGTAGTCCATTTAAAACAATAGCATTATTTCTGGACATGCTGGTTGAGAAAAATGGTTCATGCTCCTTCACTAATAAGTCACTAACTATTACTATGTGTTTTTGCTTTCAGGGAGTTGCCGTTTCAAAAGGGAGACATCGTGTACATCATTCGTCAGGTGGATCAGAACTGGTACGAGGGAGAGCACCATGGACGAGTGGGCATTTTCCCCCGAAGTTATGTGGAGGTTAGTGGACATTTTGTTTTACCGTTGTTACTTTTTCCAACTTAACATTTTAAGCATCATTTGAATGGGGGTGACATTTCAACAAGCTTTGAACATTGTGATAACTATAGAGTCATGCAGATGTACAAAATTGAAAACACAACTGAAAACATAATAGGCTGTGCAATTAATCAAATTGTAATCGAAATCAGGATTTAATGGAGAGGTCTGCAGCCAATTCTCGATCAGTAAAAACATGTATTTTGGAGCAGATTTCAGTCTTTGGAGCAAGAAATTGGGGTAAAATGGCAATGATTACATTCTTTATTGTTCAAGAAATTAATATTGGAGCCATTAGTATTTGTTTTTAATAAGACAAAATATCAAGATTGATCAATATGAGGTATAAAATAGTGATACATTTGTTGTCATATCGTCCAGACCAAATAATACTTCTATATTATGGTTATTATAATTAAGTCACAATTTTTTTTTTTCCCATTAAGCTCCTCCCTCCGACAGAAAAGGCACAGCCAAAGAAGAGTGCCCCCGTGCAGGTGCTGGAGTACGGAGAGGCCATCGCTCGCTTCAACTTCAACGGAGACACTGTGGTGGAAATGTCCTTCAGAAAAGTATGTAGTGCTTCATTGAGATGCACTTAATATAAAACTTAGTGTTATGGAAATGTAATTTTCTTAGCTTAGTCATTTTCTGTGGTTGCTGTTCCTTTTCCTGGAATCTTATTAAAAAGATACTGACCACTGCAGCTTGGGAACACTGTATTATAGAGCTGCTTTGACCCAATTCTAAAGCCATTTGGCCAATCTTAAGATTTACTTTAGAGTGGGGATTTTCAACACGCTCAGAAGCAACTGACAGTCTTTCAGGTAAGGTCCATAGCAAAAGAAGGT